>WNGS01007615.1:88683-102966 GCA_020271785.1 Procambarus virginalis
TAACAGCGGTCAATGGGGAAAGATTGAGATCGTGGGTCAAGGTACAGTTAATTTTGAGATTGATGGGAAATTGCAGCCTCACACATGTACGATCGTAGAGAACCTTGATTTTCTGGGTCACATCCTAATGGGGACTGATTTTCTGTCCCTTTGATTATTCCTTGTCTGCTCAAATAGGGGCTAGGAACTGCAGGTCGCAGTTGGGACAGACTTCCCACCCAGTGGAGATGATCGACCATCCCCCAGTTGTAGCTTCAATTAAGAGGAAGCAGAAATATAATGCGCACTATCCAAAATTGATTTTTAAGTCTCTTCCAGACACAGTTAAGAGGTCATGCGCATTGCATGCATTGACCAAACAGAATTGCCCACCACATTCTGTTAAATTTATTAAAGTAGCCGTGGGACGTCACATACAACCAGGTACCACCCTTCAGGTGGCTGGGAGATGTGATAGCTTATTAATTCCTCATCAGTTAATTGTAGTGCTCGATAAAGGTGCACTCATTCTAGTTGTCAATCTTTCACATAACACTTTTCGCTTCAGGGCAGGTGATAGGGTATCTCAGGGAACCATGGTGGAGGACACAGAAATCTTTCACAATGAGTCAGCTGAAACGCCAACCGTCACGGCACAATGTAGTGCATTAAACATGTTAGATACTAAAACACCATCCAAAGTGCAGTGCGAGACGAGAAAGATTGCACAGACTGTAGAAGAAGTAGAAAAATTAATTTCAGCACTTGATTTGCAACATGTTACACAGGCGGATAGGAAAGCACTGAGAGGAGTTTTGCGAAAATTCCCTAAATTATTTGCGATAGAGGATGATCAGATTGGTCTCTTTGATAAGATCGAGCACACCATTCCGACTGGTGATCATTTGCCTGTGTACACGAGACAGTGGAGGTTGCCGGAACAGGCAAAGAACGTTATCAGGGAGGAGTGCTAGAAAATGTTGAGGCAGGGCATGATAAAGCCTAGTGCGTCACCGTGGCTCTCTCCTGTTGTGCTAGTTCGGAAACCGGACAGTAGTTATCGTTTCTGTGTTGACTATCGGAAGGTGAACGAAATAACTAAGGATGATGTGTATCTTTTGCCCCGAATACAGGAGATAATAGATAAATTTGGTGCTGCTAAGTATATCTCAACTCTTGACGCGAAATCGGCATATTGGGCGATTCCGGTGGCAAAACAGGATAGGAATAAATCAGCATTCTCGGATGGTAGGCACACTTATCAATTCCATAGGATGCCGTTTGGTTTAAAGACAGCGCCTTCGCCGTTTCAGAGGGCCATCAACTTCATACTCAATCCGGTCCTGGGTAGGCATTCTTTAGCGTACCTGGATGATGTTGTGATATATTCCAGGACGTTTGAGGAACACCTACGGGACTTGACTGAGACTTTGACGTTGTTAGATCAGGCAGGTTTCAAGCTTAACGTTCAGAAGAGCACCCTGGTGGCTTAGAAATTCAAATTTCTGGGGTTCCAGGTGTGCCCACACGGTATCTGACCTGACCCAGATTCTTGCTGCGCCATTGCTGACATGCCTACTCCAAGGACAGCAAAGGACGTGCGTAGGTTTTTTGGGGCGGCATTTCGCTGGCATTTCAGCACCCCTGACTGATCTGACAAAGAAAAATGCGAAGTTTGTGTGGAAATCTGAGCATGACGAAGCCTATCGCAAACTGAAAGACCAACTAATCACGACACCGGTATTGGCTATTCCTGATTTTGACAAAGAGTGGGAGGTGCACACTGACACCAGCGGTATAGCTATTGGCGGGTGCTTAATTCAGCGAGATACGGATAATTTACCCCATCCGGTAGTCCATTTCAGTAGAAAGGTCAAAGGACCTGAAGTTCGCTATTCAGCTACGGATCGGGAGGCACTGGCAGTAGTAGAATCAGTTAGGTACTTCGAACCTCACCTATTTCAGCGGCACTTTGTAATTTACACAGACCATCGAGCGTTAACACATATATTTAAAAAGTGAACAAAATGCCCACGAATGTCACGTTGGTCTCACGAACTTTCGGCCCACTCATTCCAGATTTTGTACAAGCCTGGTCCAGCACATGTTGTTCCAGATACGCTAAGTAGAAACGTAGCGGCAATTTAAGTTAATGAAAATATTGAAACCATTCCATCAGATAAAATGAGAGAATACCAGATGAGGGAGCCTAGATGGAAAGAAATTTATGAGCATTTAGAGGAACGAAAATACCAGAAAAAGAAAAAGAATTTACCTATTCATGATTTTGAAATGAAACAGGGCGTCCTGTATTATGTTAATAGCCAGAATGATAGGGCCGTATTTCAACTAGTTATTCCGGACGCGTTGCGGTCATCAGCGTTAAAACTTGCGCATGCATCGAAAATTGCAGGGCATCCGGGGGTCTTTAAACCCCACTTAAAGGCAAAGTTTCTGTTTTATTTCCCAGGATTACTTTCTGAAGTAATCAATTTCGTGAAGTCGTGCCCTCGTTGCCAGAGGAGGAAAGGCACCCTTAAGGTACAAGCCCCACTTCAATAATTTCCTGAAATTCGTGAATCTTTAGACCGTGTGGGGGCTGATTTGATTGATTTACATCACAGTCATTCAGGGAATAGATACGTTTTGGTGCTAGTTGACCATTTGTCTAGGTGCACTACACTAGTTGCATTACCTCAGAAGGATTCTCGTACGGTTGCAGATGCATTCTTGCGTAGGTTCGTTACTGTATTCGGACCTCCTAAAGTTTTAGTCTCTGACCGGGGTCAAGAATTCAATGGGAATATATTTAGGAAGGTTTGTAAGATTTTAGAGACAACTTCGGCTTTTACAACAGCCTACCACCCACAAGCCAACGGAATGACGGAACGGACTAATCGTTCAGTCAAGGATATGCTTGCAATCCTTGCTGAACATGATGCAAACGCCTGGGATGAACACCTACCCTATGTTCAATTAGCCGTGAATACTTCCATCCACCAATCGATTAACACTCAACCCCTTCATTTGTTTACTGGTAATTCATGCAATTTCCCCTCAGGTCTGCTTAACAGACATAATGTTGCATACGGGAAGGACTATCCTTCAGAGGTCCTTGGAAAAGTGAGAAATGCATGGAATATTGCAGCTGAAGCGTCCAAGAAGGCACGGAATCGGTATTCTCATTTTTATGACAAGAAAGTGCGCTCTCTTGAGTTGAAGGAAGGAAGCCCCGTATTGAGAGTGAATGAGGCTAACCTGTCTGCAGCTTCCTGGCAATTCTGGGTGACAAAATCCATCATGTCCTGCACATTTTTGTCTCTAAGTTCTGTTTCCCATGGTATTCCCCTGAGAAAGTTCCTCATCTCGTCATATTTTCTTCTTCAGTAATTTAGTCTTTTTCCCTCCGATCTCATCCTTGGATAGGTTATCCCTACCTCCACCAAGTACTCAAAAATCAGTACACTGTGGTCACTCATTCCTATGGGGGCTTCGATTTTGACTTCCCTTATTTCTGACTCATTCAGGGTGAATATCAAGTCGAGTCTAGCTGGTTCATCATTGCCTCTCACTCTTGTGGGTTTCTTGACATGCTGGGTCAGAAAGTTCCTTGTTGCCACTTCCATGAGTTTAGCTCTCCACGTATCTGCACCACCATGTGGGTCCCCATTCTCCCAGTCTATCATTCCATGGTTGAAATCGCCCATGATTAAGAGTCTTGAGCCATTCCTGCAGGCAAATAAAGCTGCTCTCTCTATTATATTAATGGTTGCCATGTTGTTCCTATCAAACTCCTGTCTAAGTCTTCTGTCATTTAGGGGAGGGTTGTAAACGACTTCCACTATTATCTTAGGTCCACCAATTGTTATAGTTCCTGTTATGTAATCTCTGAACCCATCACAGTCTGGAATTTCCATTTCATAAAAACTCCAGTCCTTCTTTATCAGCAGGGCCACTCCTCCACCTCCTCCCCCTTCCCTATCTTTCCTTACTATTTAATAGTCCTTTGGAAACACAGCATCTGTAATGACTCCTGACAATTTTGTTTCCATGAGTCCTATTACATCAGGGTTTTCTTCTTGCGCCCTTTCTGCCAGTTCATTTGCTTTATTGGTAATCCCATCAGTGTTTGAAAACATTACCTTGAAGCTCACTTTCTTATGTCCAATTTCACCCTCACTCCCCACAAGTGCAGGAAGTTGTTCCATGGTCATTGCTACTTGGGTAGGCTCATCCTCCTGTGAGGTAGTTGCCAGGGGTTCAGGGGGAGGTGGAG
Source organism: Procambarus virginalis (assembly GCA_020271785.1). NCBI lineage: Eukaryota > Metazoa > Arthropoda > Malacostraca > Decapoda > Cambaridae > Procambarus > Procambarus virginalis. The sequence goes on from WNGS01007615.1 coordinate 92,939, forward strand.
TGGGGGATGGAGGGCTTAGGTCTTGCTCAGGCCTGCTCGGGGGAGGAAGAAGTCCTTGGGGTGAGGGGGCAGGGATTGCTTGGAGAGAGGGTACGCCCTCCTGTGGTGTAGTTGACAGGGGTTTGGGGGGAGGTGGAGGGCTTAGATCTCGCCTGGGGCTTGGAGCAGGAAGAAGACCAGGGGATGGGAAAGCTGGAGATACTTGGGGAAAGGGGAGAGGGAGGATTTGGTTTTTATGACGGGCATTGTGCAGGGGCAAGGAAGGGTTTTTGTTGGAGGATAGGGGGACCCTATTTGGTGGTGGGCTGGGGTGTTGCATTCCCCCCTGGGGTTCCTGAGTTGCTGGATTGGGGTTCTCCGCTTCCCTCTGGGATTGCAGGGTTGGAGGCTGAGGATCCCTGGCTCCCTTCCCTCACCTTGCGCCTTTTCCTTGCATCTGCTTGCCTTAATATCTCGTCTCTGGTCATGTCGACCGGCTTAAGGGAGCCGGTCGGCCGAGCGGACAGCACACTTGACTTGTGATCCTGTGGTCCCGGGTTCGATCCCGGGCGTCAGCGAGAAATAATGGGCATAGTTTCTTTCACCCTATGCCCTGTTACCTACCAGTAAAATAGGTACCTGGGTGTTAGTCAGCTGTCACGGGCTGCTTCCTGGGGGTGGAGGCCTGGTCGAGGACCGGGCCGCGGGGACACTAAAAGCCCCGAAATCATCTCAAGATAACCTCAAGATAGATGTCCCTTTGAATATACACCTCTTTGTAATTCCTTGCATACCTCAGTTTGCTCTTCTTTACATGGATGTCCTCTTTGATGATTGCGCTCTTGAATACTACCTTGATCAATCTCTTTTTGTCTCTGTTGTACTGGCCAATCCGGAAAAACTGTTCTATGTCTCGTTCAGCCCCTTCCATTCCTATCTCCTTTAATATCCCTGCCACTTCAGCTTTGTCTTTAGTCCTCTATTCTTCCCTTGTGAAACCCTCTTGTTCCTTCACACCTACCACTACTACATCTCTTTTCCTTTCCATTAGCTGGAAACCTGGGGGCTGGTTGCCTGGGCCAGAGTCTGAGGAGGGCCTGATTTTAGGCTTTTTATCTCCTCTTGTATTGCACTTAGTTCTATCTGCAGCTTACATATAGTTTCACTGGGGTTCTTCAATTCCCCACTGATTTCCTTCCATGCCTTTGCAATCATATCCATATTTGACTCGTCCAGTCCCTCTCCTCCAGCTTTGTTCTGTTGTCTTACCATCCCGCTTGACCTGTGTGTGTGTGTGTGTACACACCTATTTGTATTCACCTATTTGTGCTTGCGGGGGTTGAGCTTTGGCTCTTTGGTCCCGCCTCTCAACTGTCAATCAACTGGTGTACAGATTCCTGGTGTACAGATAATACAATCAACTGGTGTACAGATAGTGTCAATCAACTGGTGTACAGATAGTACTGGGTTCTATCATATCTACATTTAAAACTGTGTATGGAGTCAGCCTCCACCACATCACTGCCTAATGCATTCCATTTGTTAACTACTCTGACACTGAAAAAGTTCTTTTACGTCCCTGTGGCTCATGTGGGTACTAAGTTTCCACCTGTTGTCCCCTTGTTCGCGTCCTGCCAGTGTTGAATAGTTTATCCTTGTTTACCCGGTCGATTCCCCTGAGGATTTTGTAGGTTGTGATCATGTCCCCCTACTCTCTTCTGTCTTCCAGTGTCGTAAGGTGCATTTCTCGCAAACTTTCCTCATAACTCATGCCTCTTAGTTCTGGGACTAGTCTAGTAGCATACCGTTGGACTTTTTCTAGCTTCGTCTTGTGCTTGACAAGGTACGGCCTCCATGATGGGGCCGCATACTCCAGGATTGGTCTTACATATGTGATGTACAAGATTCTGAATGATTCCTTACACAGGTTCCTGAACGCTGTTCTGATGTTAGCCAGCCTCGCATATGCCACAGACGTTATTCTTTTTATGTGGGCTTCAGGAGACAGGTTTGGTGTCATATCAACTCCTAGATCTTTCTCTCTGTCTGTTTCATTAAGTACTTCATTTCCTATTCTGTATCCTGTGTCTGGCCTCCTGTTTCCACTGCCTAGTTTCATTATATTGCATTTACTCGGGTTGAACTTCAACAGCTATTTATTGGACCATTCACTCAGTCTGTCTATGTCATCTTGTAGCCTCCTACTATCATCCTCTGTTTCAATCCTCCTCATAATTTTTGCATCATCGGCAAACATTGAAACATTGTGTGTGTGTGTGTGTGTGTGTGTGTGTGTGTGTACTCACCTAGCTGTACTCACCTAGTTGTGTTTGCGGGGGTTGAGCTCTGGCTCTTTGGTCCCGCCTCTCAACCGTCAATCAACAGGTGTACAGATTCCTGAGCCTATCTACACTTGAAGCTGTGTGTGGAGTCAGCCTCCACCACATCACTTCCTAATGCATTCCATTTATCAACCACTCTGACACTAAAAAGTTCTTTCTAATAGTATGTGAGTAAAATTATTTGAGTTGTGACGGTAACGAGTTGGAAATGGTGGTCGGCAGTCTTCCAACTAGCAGGTGTCAGTGCTGGGCCACATATAATATATAAAAAAAGAAAAGGAAAAAAAAAGAGAAAAAAAAAGAATGACTGCGTGATTTGGTAATCTGTGGTAAGGTTGGAAAGACTAAAAGCAATAATAAAAAATATGGATTTTAATAACAATAAAAACAAATTGAAATAAATGCAAAATCTTGGCTTACTGGCAAAAATAATAAACAATATAAACATGAAAATAGATTACGTTAATGGGGAGGAGAATTGATATACAAAAGTAAGTAAAATATGAATGCTGGAATATATGCACTAACTATGAACCTCTATTTGACCACACAGAGTGAGTCACTTAGGAGTTCACAGCTTGCGAGCACACAATATTCTGGCTGGCAGAAACGCAAGGGACTCCAACAATAACTGGTGAGGTCTTGTGATTGGCGGGGAGCCGGAGTGGAGTGTTGGTTGGCGGCCAATGAGGAAGCTGGATGGTCGCAAGTCGCTCGTTAGGCCGTTGAAGGGTTCGGCGCGTCGACCAGGTGCAGCAGTGGGGGGGAAGGAGGGAGTTGCTGGTACGTGTGGCTAACATATGTACGTTTAGCCACTACAAAACGTATCTTGTATATTGATGAGGACAGGCGTGATTCGCAGAAATAGCAGGCTAAATCTCTGATAAGAGATTATCGTCACAACTCTCCCCCGAAGCCTGCCGTTTCGGGTGAATCACGTCCACTGGAGGTAGAGTGGGAGGTGGAGCTGCCTCTACCTCATGCACTCTGGAGAGGGCATCAGCGATGATGTTATCAGGCCCCTTGATGTAGCAGATCTTTAAGTTGAAGCCTTGAAGATATAAAGCCCATCGCAGCAGACGTTGGTTATTAAATTGGGCTTGATGTAAAAATCTCAGAGGGTTGTGGTCCGAATAGATGGTAGTGGACCTAGCACCGTGCAGATATGGTGCAAAGTGTTGTAAGCTCAGGACGATGGACAGGAGTTCCTTCTCTATAGTACTGTAGTTCTTCTGATGAGGCTTCAACTTGCAACTGTAGTAGCTGACAGGTAGAACCTCCTCGCCTCGCTGCTGCATTAAGACACTTCCGATGCCGGTACCACTGGCGTCGACATGGAGGATGAAAGGCTTCTTGATATCTGGTGAGGCGAGAATGGGATTAGAACAGAGGAGGAATTTGAGTTGTTCGAATGCAACGGTTTGCTCTCTGGTCCAATTATATCGTTGCTTGGGACTGGTTAAGGTGATTAATGGGGTTGCAACAGTGCTAAAATTCTTCACAAACCTACGGTAATAGGAAGCAAGACCAAGGAAGCGCAGGAGCTGCTTCCTGGTAGTAGGCTGTGGATACTGTTGGATTGCTTGAATGTGAATGTTTAACGGAGCCAGGTTGCCACTCCCTATAACATGACCCAGGTACCGCACTTTACCTTTCGCGAAGGTGGACTTGCCCAAATTGATGGTGAGGCCGGCTTTCAGGAGCTTGTAGAACAATCGTTGTAGCTGGAGCAGGTGTTCGCTCCAGGTGTTGGATGCTACTACTATGTCGTCCAAATAGGCATAGGTGTTTTCCAAGCCCTGGATGACGCGGTTGACAGCTCTCTGAAAGGTGGCTGGGGCATTGCAGAGTCCAAAGGGAAGGCGATGGTACCTGTAGAGACCAAAGGGGGTTATAAAGGCGGACAGTACCTTAGCTCGCTCCGTTAAACTCACCTGGTAGTAGCCCTTTAGTAGGTCTACCTGAGACAGGTAGCGGGCATTACCAATGGCATCCAAAATGTCGTCTACTCTGGGTATTGGGTAGGCGTCCTTCACTGTGACCTGGTTCAACTTCCTATAATCCGTACACAGACGGATTTTGCCGTGAGGTTTGGGTACCAGGATGCATGGTGAGGCCCAGGGGGACTCACAGGGGGTAGCCAGTCCATGGTCCAAGAGATACTGTACCTCAGCCCGCATGACTTCCGTTTTGCTCGGGCTGATTCGGTAGAATGGTTGGCGAATCGGCTGGGTGTCAGGTAGCAGTTGGATGTCGTGCCGAGTTACAGTACACTCTTGGGGGTCATCTCGAAACAACTCTTGATATTCTCTGACGAGTTTGATTAGTGGAGCACTATTATCGTCCTGAAAATGATGTTGAAGGTTAGTAAGGATTTCCGAGTTAGAGAGCGCTGGCTCAGTGTCAGTGCTCTCGGAAGGAGAAGCAGGGAAGGTCTCACTGTGGCTGTATGGACCTGTAAATGAGGTGAAATTGGTTAACACAGTGGGAGGAACCCCATGGTAGGGCTTGAGTAAATTAATGTGGCACAGCTGGGTCTTCCGCCGCCTATCGGGTGTCTCGAGAACGTAGTTGAAGTTGTTCCGGCACTCCTTAACACGGTAGGGTCCTGAGAACCTGTTCTGTAAAGGAGAACCTGGGATAGGGAAATAGGCAAGCACTAAGTCTCCTGGTGTAAACTTCCTTACTTTACAGTGCCGGTCGTAACGAGTCTTCATCCTCTCCTGGGCTCTCTGTAGGTTGTTGCTGGCAAAGGAATGGACCCTCTCTAGAATGTGTCGGAGATTTTGGAGATACTGGGGCACACTCTGATGCTCACTGAAGGTGTCATCACGTAGAGAATCCTTGAAAGCCTTGAGAGGTGTACGGCACTTACGTCCGTAGAGCATCTCATAAGGAGATACTCCTAGTGACTCGTTGGGAAGACTTCTGAAAATACACAAAATGAGATCAATTTGCCTATCCCAATCCTTTGAGGTCTCATTACAGAATTTTTTTAAGAGTGCCTTGATGGTTTGATGACTACGCTCGAGAGAACCCTGTGAAGCAGGATGATAGGGGCTGGACAGTACCTGTTTGATGTTGAACTCCTCCAGAGTCCGTTTGAAGAGATCACTGGTGAAGTTGGTACCACAGTCGCTCTGAATCTCCCTCGGAAATCCATACTGGGTGAAGATTTTCAGTAGATTCTTCACCACTGTAGCAGCTGTAATATTTTTTACTGGAACTGCTATCGGAAATCTGGTGGTAGGACACAGGATGGTTAAGATATATGAGTTGCCTGCACTGGTCCGAGGCAAAGGACCAACGCAGTCGATAATGAGCTTGTGGAACGGTTCCTCAGGCACCTGGATGGGTATCAGGGGTGCTCTGGGAATGGAAACGTTCGGTTTCCCGGCTAACTGACACACGTGGCATAATTTGACATGAGATTTGACGTCGTTTACCATACCTGGCCAGTAGTAGTCTTGTCGAATTCCATGGTAAGTCTTGTTGAACCCATAGTGTGACAAAGCGCCGTGGGCTAGGTGTAGAATCGTGGGCCGCAGGCTGGTGGGAATCACTAGTTGTTCAACGTTTGCCCAATCGTCCTCGTCCTTCAGTTTACTGGGTCTATACCTGCGATAGAGTATTTCGTTCTCCATAAAGAACCCAGGAACACTGTCGGATTGGGTTTCAGCCTGAAAGAATAATGGTGTCAATGTAAGATCATCTCTCTGTAACTTACGGAACTCCACCGCGGTCAGGTTAGGGGGTAGTTTCGAAGGGTCCTGAGGGACAGCGGTAGCAGTAGAGTCGGCTGGCTGTGGACGTGCAGCTTGAGCACGGGTGGTCACCATAACAGGAGGAGAACCTTCATCACTCTCTTGAACCTTTACTGGGAAATGTTCAAAAATCGGGTTATCCACCACAGAGTTGCTTACCTTGGATATGTCCTTGATGATCAGGTTGTTTGGTTGTTGGTCTTCTGCCAAGTCGTTGCCCAGGAGAAGTTGCACTCCAGGCATGGGAAAAGGCTTTTCCCTGACGGCGACTTGGACTTCACCGGTCACGAAGGGACAATCCAGGTAAACTCGGGCAAGTGGATAAGGAGTTGTAGCAGTAAGGTCAGTGATGAACACAGTCTCTCTGTGTAGGCGACGTTGGGCACAGCCGATTTCAAACGATCGATTGTAGAGCCGCTGTGTCCCTTAGGATCTTAAGTCCGAAACGTCCCTCTGNTTCTGTATTCTCCATGTTCTTTTACTCAGTTGCTTCGCTACCTTGCATTCCTGGTTGAACCATGGGTTTTTCTGTTGCTTTTCGTTTTTTCCTTTTGAACGGGTGTAACAAAACTAGCTGCTGTAGATATGATCCAGAAGGTTCTAGAAGTCTCGTGTAGGGACCTGACTCCAAGAAACGCGCATTCCCCTGGGGATTAGCAAGTCTGAGTCACAAAATGGCTGGCGTGTTTGTTCACAAGTTTCATATAATGAATCATTCTATAGTATTCACTTATTTAGAGAAATTAGCCTTCATTCATATTGTATTCAAATTGTATTGTATAGTATTACTGTTTATAATATCAAGAGTATTCTAATTATTAGAAGAATGAGTTTAAGCCACCATCAGTGACGTCACGAGCCAGGACTAGGCCATATAGCAGTGACCTGGCAGTCACAGGTCACCAGTTTCCATGTCCTCTATTTCTCATAGGTCAAATAGCCATTTTGTAGTTGGGAATAGCTCTTCCCTAAGATGCTTGTGTAATTAACTTCAGTTAAAATAATTCAACCAATCTGGATTATTCAGTTCAACAGAGGTTAATTGTTAAACTTAAGCCTTCCAAGTAACTTAGATACTAGGCACAACAATGCACTGCTCTGGTCTGGGTAGGACTAGCCGAGCAGAAGACAGTGTGGTATCAAGAGCGACTCGGGCAAGGTGGCCTTCCATCATTGGCCCCAAGACCAGCACCAACATCTGAGCTGGTCAACATAGAGGTAAAGTTGCTATGAGTTTTATAGGGAATAGGTCAACTCATTGCCAGTCAGGGAGTGTTCAGTTTAGGGAGTGATCTGTTTTTAGATTTTGTTTAGTTTTTGAATAAACCATTTAGTTAGTAATGTGCATTTTCATTATTTCCATTTTTGTGTATTTATGTGAATTTGTCCTTGTCACGTGGTCCCCACGAGGCCGAGTTGAATTGGGCGCCGATTCTAACACCGAATCAGAATTATCATTCCCGTTGATTTTTAATTAGTTTCACACTTAACGTAAATAAGACAACCCTCCCATATTTTACTAGTGGGGATCATGCCCCAAGGTTGATTGGATTAGCATGATCGATCCAGACCTCGATCATTGCTCAGTGTAACTGGTCTGGTGGTGGCGGTGAAGGCGATTCTAGAACTTTGCTAGAAGTCTAGTTCACGTCATACGGGTTGTAGAATCAAAAGTCGGTCAATCGTCTTAAGACCACGTGGTGTGGGGTCGGCTAAAAGTAAAAGTTTTGGGGTCCCTTGGTAGAGAACAAAGTTAAAATATGGGCAGGGAGAAAGGGGGAATAGAACCCTCGAGATCCCCCCCCCCATGTTACAATGGTGCACAGCGGTGGTTTCAACAATATTGTTTGAAATTGTTCGGTCGAGACCCCTAGGCTAGGCGCGGTACGGCGAGCCGGTAGGAGCAATTATATGATTAAATCGAGTGTATCTTTGAATTAAGTATAATTAAATTTATAAAGTGATTCCGTTTATTTGCATTGTTCTAGAGATTAATTTTTTTTCCCTAAATTCAATCCCTGGTTAAAAATTTTCCCAAGTGTTAGTATTTTCTTGTATATTAGGCTAAGTCCGTACATTAAGTTTTGCTATTCCTTATTTGTATTAGTCTAAGTCAGAGGCGTTGTTTCTAGAGCGTAGTTAATCCTCCGGACTTAGGGCTATATGTCGGTCACTATAGTTAGTGAAGGAGTTTGTTAAGGGATAGTAATTTTCGTGTAAATGGTTGATAGAGCTCGTGGAAATATTTCTAAGTATTTTGGGATAAGTTTTCGGCTAAGTCAACGTCGGAGAGTCATTAACTGTAATTAATTTGTATTCGTGGGTCACGTATATGATCTGGGCGTCATTAGGATTCCCCAGTCGATGCGAGTGACATTTTTCTAGTTTTTACCAGTAAGACGGTAAAATTACGTTTTAGACTTAGATTTTTTTTGTGGAAACGTAGGTGGAAATTTTTTTAAGTCCAGCTTGGGCTAGAATCTGACTTTTTGGCGAAAATTTGAATTTTCATGTTTCGTGCATATTCTAGGGCCAGTATTACCCTCTAGTGCGCACAAGGGACGTAATTCTGTTCTTAACCATTAAACAGTGATAATTACATTTTTGCCGAATTTAGTTATTTTTCGAGAAAATCGTGTTGTAATTTTGTCCGAGTCCGCTTGAGGTGAAAACCTCAGATTTTGACGAAAATTCGAATTAATGAGTGTTGAAACCGCCCGATGTGTCAGTATTATTCTGTATACAGCCTCAGTATTAAATAACAGCATATTTATATCTGAGAACGAGGAACCCATTTTTGCGAATTAAGGGAGTTTTGCGGTATTTGGGATGATTGATTTTTTTTCTCGGAGTCAGAAAATTGGCAGAGTCCAGCATTGAGTAAAAACGCAATTTTTGATGAAAAATTCAAATTTTGGCAAGCAATTATGTGTCCTGGGTGTCTATATTAATCGCTAGAGCGGTTTATTAACGTAAAACTAGTTATTTTCCTTCAGAATAAAAATTGCGATTTTTCAGCGTTTAAGCGAAAAAGCGCGGGACTTAGTTTTTTTCAGCGCAGCTGGCCCGCTCCATCAGTCATCAGTGGCCACGCTGTTCACTTCAAGTGCGTCTAGTATGCAAGTACAGTAAATATTCTTTATTTAATCCATCACGAGTGCTGTGCGTTAGTTACTTTATCATTTTAAATTGTTTTATATAAATTAGATTCTTTAACTTTTTTAACTTAAAGGACTTAGCTTTCAGTAATAGAACTGCGGGTTATTTCAAGGTCAGACACGAGTGCGGGGCAGACGCTCCATCATTGGATTCACATCAGCGATTCTTTCGATTAATCGTTGTATTTCCTAATTTTGGGAATTTCGTTGGTTTTCGCTTAGAAAGAGTTGTGTTTTTATTTGTGTAAGATCACGGTTGTAGTGAGTCCGGGTCGAGGGTGTATTGAAGGGTAGTTACAAGAGACATGACACACCAGGAATCACAGGAAATGTTTAACCCAGACAGTGACCAGTCATTAGGGACCAGTGGGAGTGGAAGTGTAGAGGACAGCACCTCTTCCGACACCACTGGTGACCGCTCAGGTAGCTCAGCTGGCGTCACAGGTGGGGTCAGTGGGACTGAGGTGACGGGGTCACGGGTTCTGCATGGGACTGGGCAGTCGAGGGTATCTTCCCATTCCAGTACAGATACGATTATTGACATGAATGGGGAGTCTCGCCAGGATTCGTCCCAACAGTGGGGGGAGCCGTCTTGGGTTCCTCCACAGACCACATCGACGCCATACCAACAGGGCATACAGGGAGCTGGGAGGGGGCGTCAGTTAGTACGGTAGGACGTCCCACTTCGTTCAGTAGAGAACATCACCAGCAACCTGTTCAACGGGAACATGACCAGCAACCTATTCAACGGGAACATGACCAGCAACCTGTTCAACGGGAACAGG
>WNGS01007616.1:0-14548 GCA_020271785.1 Procambarus virginalis
TTCGTCAGTGTTGAGAGGGGCTCACGGCTCTCAAGGTTGTGGTGGCTGTCGCCTCCAGCTAAGGCTCAAAATGTTATTTATTTTGTAGTTATTTATATATACAAGAAGGTACATTGGGTTTGTGAGAGTACATAATATTAATGTTTTTGCATTCTTGCAAAGTCACTAACACGCATAGCGTTTCGGGCAAGTCCTTAATCTAACAGACAATTACAAGTTCGAATTGCAAATGTGATGTACCAAACGCAGGAGAGGGAAAGAGAGCAAAAGGCCATCAGTGAAATAGAGAGAAACCCGGAATATTTTTTCTCCTATGCAAATCAAGATCAAAAACCAAATCTAGTATCGGGCCCCTGCGAAAGGAAGATGGAACTTTCACCGATGACAACAAAGAAATGAGCGAGCTGCTGAGGAAGCAATACGACTCTGTCTTCAGCGAGCCATTAAACGCACTAAAGATCGATAACCCAAATGAATTTTTCATGGATATGTGTTATCATCTCAGCCCGCAGGAGAAACGAGTCTCAACCTTTGAAAGTTATTCAGCAAGCCTGACCTAACTGGAAGGTCCAGGAATTATAGAGGCGATAACACAGATGTAAAATAGTTTGTTGAATTTATATAAAAGTTTGAGAATATGGGCAATGAACTAGAAAACAGATAAATGACCGGTTGGGAGATGTGGACAAGTTACTGGAGGCGTGAGGCTCGCTTGTGGAGGGCGATGACCTCAGTTGAGGACAGACATCGCAGGGGAGAAGCCGCGCTTCGTCGAGCTCCCGCCAGAAGGGACCCCTAGCGATATTATCTCCAAGAGAAGAGAAGGTGCAGACGTTCCAGCTGTTGAGTCGAGCTGAGGACGTGTGGTCTCAAGTCCTGGACGGCGAGGAGAGAGTATTAAGCCGCCCAGTGACAGTTTTGTGGGCTGTGACAAGCGCCCTGGTCAGACGTTGTCAGAGGGAGAAGCGCCCTCGACCAGATAATCTGTGGTAAGCCCGATTTAAGCCAGTCATAGTGTTTACTTGTAGTTGGTCGTGTGCCCAGCGACAGTAGCGATGTTTATTTTCAAGTTAGAAATGTTTTGGTATGGCAGAAAGCCTAAAATAAGAGAGTGAAGTGGGAGGAGCGCGGAGCGACGTCCGTCTTCTCTGAGCGCTGGCAGGCAACTGAAGGAGCCCGGCTCCTGAGGGAGGAGGCCCCTCCCAGCGTGAGTGAGGCTCGCCAGGCGAGGTGGCGCATGGACCCGCCCACGGGGGAGTCCACTCTCACTATTTGTAGAAGACAGATAGAGGTTGGAGGCAAAGATATTGTATGATTAATTTTGTTTATGAGTTAAAGGGGAAACATTTTATTGGAGTGCAAATGGGTTGCAGGCTTGTCTTTGGGGAAGAAGTTGCTGAGGACTTCGAAGCCAGCACAGAAGGAGTAGTTGGTGAGACTCCAAGTCAGTGGAGGAGAGGACCTCGAGCTGTGAGGAGAAGCAGTGAGGAGGAGTGTCACGTGCTTCTGCAGAGGTGGTGAAGTGCCACAGTTATTTGAGGAAACTTTATGGTGCAGCAGCCAGGAGAGCTGTGGATGATCCTAATAGGAGTAGGGAAGCACCATAGTTGTTCAAGGAATCTTCATGGTAGCAGCCTGGAGGAGCTGCAGAGGATCCTGGTGTTTAAGCCCTGAGGAACCTGAAGTTGTCAGGGTAGTGAAATAGTTCTAACTGATCACTTGTATGGAGGTGAGAGTGTTTGTCATTAGCGTGAACGACGCAGTGAGAGGTGAGTGATCGTTTGCCATTTATGTGCCAAGAAGTGTATAATGAAGTTTAGAGCTACAGACGTAGGCAGGAGTACCTACAGATATATATGTATTCTAAGACTGATAGAATGGTCGATTGATTTGTTGTGTGGCACGGATCATTTATACTGATTATATATATATATATATATATATATATATATAATATATATATATATATATATAGATATATATATATATATATATATGTATTGCATTCAAATGCTGATTTGCCTTACATGTGTTTATAGGTATATATATATGTATACATTCTCTTGATGGTAGTGCAACATTATATGGTAAGACTTAATCTACTTGAGGAGGTTGATAACATTAGGTAATACCAAGAGATAGGATACCACTTAGCAAGCTGAGGATAGAGTTTTGATGGTGTTGGAGTGCAACCTGATTATAATAGTACAGAGTATAGGATTCATCATTATTATTATATGTATGCGTGTATTGTTATGTACTTCGTCCAGTAAATGTACCCAAATTTGCTGGTGTTTGCACTTGTCCCAGTGAGGCTTCCCAGGAAATAGTAAAGAAGGAGAGAGAGAGAGAGCAAGAAACAGGAACCACTGCTGTGGACAGGGTAAGACAGAAGTCTAGTAAGACAAAGGGGATTGAGGAGGTCATATTCCATAAGGAGAGAGTGGGGAGTCACAGCGGCTTGAGTGGGTATGTGCACGTGACAACAAGGCTGTGTTGGAGCCGCATCCCCTAAACGTGTGACGTTGAGCCCCTCTCCAAGAGCCAGAAGTGCCTAGTGTGATCTCCTAGCGAAATATGAGCATTTGTCGAGTTGTGGGTTGGGTGGTCCGTCAGCGGTAACACCACCAAATCCACCACCGCAACATATGATACCAACATCAAATCATATATCAGACGTCACCCTATCCCCATTGGATTTTGAAGAAGCCATAAACAGTATGCCTATGCACTCCGCACCAGGCCCGGATTCTTGGAACTCCATATTCATCAAGAACTGTAAAAAACCACTATCGCAGGCCCTTCACATTCTGTGGAGACAAAGCCTAGATACTGGCGTTATTCCTGATATACTAAAAACAGCAGAGATAGCACCACTTCATAAAGGAGGAAATAAGGCAGAGGCAAAAAATTACAGACCGATAGCACTAACATCGCACATCATAAAAATTTTTGAGAGAGTGCTAAGAAGTAAGATCACAAAATACATGGAATCACAGCATCTCCATAACCCGGATAACATGGTTTCAGAACAGGGCGCTCTTGCCTGTCGCAGTTGCTGGACCACTATGATATGGCATTAGATGCTATGGAAGACAAACAAAACGCTGATGTAATTTACACAGATTTCGCAAAAGCTTTTGATAAATGTGACCATGGTGTTATTGCCCATAAAATGCGCTCAAAAGGAATTACCGGAAAAGTAGGCAGATGGATCTACAATTTCCTGACCAACAGAACCCAATGTGTAATAGTCAACAAAATAAAATCCAACCCGACAACCGTTAAGAGCTCAGTCCCCCAGGGTACTGTGCTTGCTCCAGTACTTTTTCTCATCCTCATATCGGACATAGACAAGAGCACAACCTATAGCACTGTATCATCCTTTGCAGATGACACTAGGATCTTCATGAGAGTAGGCAACATAGAGGACACGGCGAACCTCCAGTCAGATGTAGATCAGGTCTTTCTATGGGCTACAGAAAATAATATGGTGTTTAACGAAGACAAGTTCCAGCTCATGCGCTATGGAAAAAATGAAAATATAAAAACGGAAACCACGTACAAAACTCAGGCAAATCATAACATAGAACGAAAAGGCAATGTAAAGGATCTGGGTGTACTCATGTCGGAAGACCTTACCTTTAAAGAACACAATAAAGTAGCCGTCACAACTGCAAGAAAAATGACAGGTTGGATAACAAGAACTTTTCACACTAGAGATGCTATACCGATGATGACACTTTTCAAAACGCTTGTGCTCTCTAGAGTGGAGTACTGCTGCACAATGACAGCCCCTTTCACTGCTGGTGAAATTGCTGACCTGGAGAGCGTGCAGAGGTCCTTTACTGCTAGAATCCACTCGGTAAAACATCTAAACTATTGGGACCGACTTAAGAGCCTAAATCTGTATTCCCTTGAGCGCAGGCGGGAGAGATACATAATAATTTACACGTGGAAAATATTAGAGGGGCTGGTCCCAAACCTGCACACAGAAATAACATCACATGAGACCAGAAGACATGGCAGGATGTGCAGAATACCCCCGTTGAAAAGCAGAGGTGCAACTGGTACTCTGAGAGAGAACTCTATCAACATTAGAGGCCCGAGACTGTTCAACACGTTTCCACTACACATAAGGGACATAACTGGCAAACCCCTCACAGTGTTCAAGAGAGAACTGGATAAGCACCTCCAAAGGATACCTGATCAACCAGGCTGTGACTCATACGTCAGGCTGCGAGCAGCCACGTCCAACAGCCTGGTTGATCAGTCCAGCAACCAGGAGGCCTGGTCGATGACTGGGCCGCGGGGACGATAAGCCCCGGAAGCACCTCAAGGTATCCTCAAGGTAAGGTACCATGTATATATTAGAGCTGTCAGAATATGCCGGACCTGCTCTAGTGGCCAGAGGGTCTAGTAAAAGAAAAACGAAGCTATGAAGAGCATCTTTGTAAGCCAGGCAGAACTTAGTTATTTTACACACAAGGCTGTGATGTCTGTGTATAGCTGAGATAGTCTTGGTTGTAAGGTTGATGTAAAGTCATTCCTGGTTACTGACTTTAATACTTAAATAATTACATGATAGAGTAGCTCCCAAGCTTGGCAGGCGTCCTGTGCGCTATTGTTTACCTCCTCGAGTGGCGTCCAGCCGCTGCACATAGAAAACGGATGGTACCATTTTCTGTGAACATGACATCCCTCCTTTTCTTTAAAAAGAATGAATACAGCATGTCTACCATGCTTGTAGCACAAAGCAAAGTTATTGACACAAAGTAAGTTATTAACATATCAAGAGATATTGCATACATTTAACATTAATTAAACACACAAAGAATTTAAACAATCTTTACCACAAAGGATTTCAATGTTAAAAATACATATGCAATGTTAAACAAACATGAAAGAAACTGTAATACAAAGTTACAAAATATTGAATGAGAGATCTGCATTATTCAAACAATATTAAATTTAGTTCAGCATAACAAGTAAATACTTTGCATTACATAGGAACACAATTAATCATCATATCGTGTAGGGCGTTTAACATGTCGTTTTGGACGAGAGTCCTTAAATACAAAAACATCCCTCGATGAATTGTTTATCGAGTTATAACTCATTTTTCTTTTTCTTTTGCACGACTTTGCACTTCATCATTTTCTACACTATTTGGAATCACTTTGAAATAAGCCATATTACGTGTTATACTATGATCTCTATTACTCGCTGTTACCATAGTTCCTTTACACTAATCACTTTATATGGTTTTGTATCATACGGCATATCTAACTTTCCCTCTTTTTTCTTTTTAACGAGAACAGTATCTCCAACCTTTATGAATTGTTCCTTTGCACGTTGATCATGAGCAATTTTCATTTTGCCCTTGGCTAGTGCATCCTTCTGAGCGAGACGTTTATCCGTTACTTTGGCTGGCATGACAGGTAGTGCGATTCTCATAGGACGTCCAAATAAAAGTTCGCCAGGCGACTTGCCCAGTGTTCCATGCGGTGTTGCACGGTAGTTCCTGAGAAAAGCATACATAGCTTGTTTCCAGGATCGTCCTTCGGCATGAGCACAGCGTACAGCTTTCATGAGAGGTTGCATGAATCTCTCTACTTCTCCATTTGCTTGAGGATGTAGTGGCATCACACGGCGGTGTTTGAATCCAATATGCTCAGCAAAGTTGACAAAGTCTTGTCCATTAAATGGCGGTCCATTGTCCGTCTTGACAACTTCAGGAATGCCAAAGTTTGAAAAGATCTTGTCGAGTTTCGGGATGACAGCCTTTGCAGATGTGGAAGTGATGATTTCTACTTCTGGATAACGTGAGTGATCATCAATGACTACCATCAAGTACTCTCCAGTTGGTAGCGGTCCACAGAAATCCATCGATACTTCCATCCATGGTGCAGCAGGTAGTGGTGAAGGTTGTAGAGGTGTTGGTCTTGAAGTATCCACTGCAGCTTGGCAAGGGACACAGGCATCATGCATGTCCTTAGCTTGACGATCAATGCCAGGAAACCACACCTTTTCTCGTAGCAGCTGTTTGGTCCTTACAAGACCTTGGTGTCCTTGATGTGCAAGCTTCAGAGCACGTTGCTGGAGAACAGCTGGAATGACGATACGAGTACCTCGCAGCACGGTGTCGCGTTGTTGCGTAACACTTAATTCTGTCTGGATGCGTTCAAGTGCTTTGAATGCATCTTGGTCAACTCCTGAGGGTGGGATGCGTGGAAACTTTTTCTTAGTCAATGCATCCACTGTTGCTTGCAGAGTTGGGTCCTCTAGGGTTGCAGTACGGATTTCATCAAGAGTGAGAGCCTTAGGGACTGCATCACAGGTTACAGAGTGTACATATTCCTCGGCAACTTGCTGATGCTTGGTGATGGTGAAACTGTTGGCAGGATGTCGACTGATGTAATCAGCGGGATTGCCTGCACCTGGCTTGTATTTCACCGTAAAGTTGTATGGTTGCAGACGAAGAGCCCATCTCTCAATGCGAGCTGGTGGTTTGGACTTTGGATTATTGAAGATGGTCTCCAACGGTTTGTGGTCAGTGACTATCGTGGTAAAGGGTGCACCAAGCAGATACACATTGAAGTGTTCACAGCCCCATACAAGAGCAAGAGCTTCCTTCTCTGTCTGACTGTATCGTTGCTCAACATCTGTGAGAGAACGGCTGGCGTAGGCAATTACTACTCTTGAATCTGGTTGACCAGGTTTGTGTTGGGCTAACACAGCACCTAAACCAACAGGACTAGCATCCACCGTTAACTCAGTGTCCATTGATGGATCAAAGTATGCAGCAGTCGCATTTTCTACTAGTGCATCTTTCACAGCATCAAATGCATTTTGCTCGACATCGCTCCAGTACCATGATGCATTTTTCTTCAGGAGCTCACGTAGAGGCTTCGTAATGGTAGCAAAATCTGGAATGAAGCGAGAACAGTAGTTTGCCATTCCCAGAAAACTATGTACTTCAGTGGATGTTGAAGGAGGTGCAGCATTCTTGATATCTGCAACTTTCTTAGGATCTGGAGACAGACCTTTGTCACTAAGTACATGTCCAAAGAATTCAATTTTATGTTGATTGAACTCACACTTTGCTCGGCTTAGCGTCAAATTCTTTTCTCGTAAGCGTTGCAATGTTGCACGAAGAGCTTTGTCGTGTTCAGCTTGGGTACGGCCATAAACAATGATGTCATCAGACATGTTGTCAGCATTAGGTATATCTTGCAATACCTGGCTGATGATGTGCTGGAATACTTCAGCAGCACTGTTAATACCAAACTCAGGCGCTTGTACCTATACAGACCTCGATGTGTCGTAAACGTTGTGATGAATCGACTCTCATCATCAAGTTCAAGCTGATGATAGCCCTTGTTTAAATCTAACTTGCTGAATACAGTTGCACCATTCAAGCGGTATATCATATCATCTACAGTGGGTGTAGGATGGCGTTCACGCATTATTGCCTTGTTGGGAACACGCATGTCTACACAAATGCGTATCTCATCTGGATTCTTCGGCTTTGGTGGAGTGACAATTGGGCTTACCCATGGTGTTGGGCCTGTTACCGGTTCAATGATATCTAGTTCTATCAGCCTATCCAGTTCGGCATCGACTTTCTTGCGAGTATGGAATGGTTGTCGGCGATGTGGTTGGGCAACTGGAATTACATCTGGGTTGATATGCAGATGTACCTTGCTATCAGTATAACAACCTATGGATTTAAACCGATCAGAAAATTCAGCAACAATAGCATCAACATTGTTTGCAGATTCCACTGCTACAGCATTAGAAAGCTGAAGTAGCCCCAATTTGGTTGAAGTCTTGTAACTGAGTAAAGACTCCTTTGCATTCCTAACAACATGGAATGTAGTAATGAGCATTGCATTCTTTGACTTAATCTCTGCAGTGAAAGTTCCAATCACTGGTAAGGCTACCTTTGAAGCATAGGCAGTGGCTTTGCCATTATAGTTTTCAAGCTTTGGGAACTGTTTTTTAAATTTTTCATAGTGGCACTCAGCAATGGTGTCAATGTTTGATCCAGTGTCAATGAGA
The DNA here is from genome assembly GCA_020271785.1 of Procambarus virginalis. Lineage (NCBI taxonomy): Eukaryota > Metazoa > Arthropoda > Malacostraca > Decapoda > Cambaridae > Procambarus > Procambarus virginalis. Next base: position 8,065 of record WNGS01007616.1, read on the forward strand.
ATTTTGAGACAAATGCCAGCAATGTATACTATAGTCTCTGGGTTGTTTGGAAGATCATTCCATTTTGTGATTGATTGTACTCCATAAATATAATCACATTCACTGTCATCTGAGACTGGTTGTAATGAAATGTTGTCTTGTATATTATTAACATTCTTGATTTGAGGTGCAATATTGTGTTTGCCACCTCGACTCCTATGACTTGATCCTCGTACATTGCTTTTATTTATTGATTGTGGTTTCTTTAGTGCGGAACGACACATAGCACCAAAATGATTTAGTTTTCTACACTCATAGCACTTCTTACCTTGTGCAGGACAAACATTATCTTGGTGTGGGTAGTCTCCTCCACAATTGTAACATTTATTGTTGACAACCTCTGATGTGAGTCGTTGTGACTGCTTGAGTCTTGTTCCATGACTCCAGTTGTGATGTGGTTCTCGGCTCAATTTAATGTTAGGTTTGGCATGATATCTTCTACGATCATGGTGTACTCCCTGAACCTTACATACTTCATGACTGTTAGTAACAGTGGCAGAACCGTTGTTGGCACTGCACTCCATGACACGAGCATCACGTGCAGCATCTTCCATTCGACGAGCCATATCCAGTATCTTGGTAAGAGAACTTTCATCATCAACAAGTTCTAGAGCTCTTCGACGAAGACGTGTAGATGTGCATGTTTCAATTATTTGCTGTTTGATTTCTTTGTCAACATCAGCAAACTCACAATGGGTTGCTAAACCCTGCAGACGTGTATGGTATTGATCAACAGTTTCATTAGAGAGTTGTTTTGCTCTCCTGAAATGCATAATTTCCATAGCAGTATTTTGCCTTGGTTTGAAATGCTCAGTTAATTTGGCCTTGGCAGTGTCATAATCTTTGGCACCACCAGTGTCTTTCAGTGTATCAAAGATGTCACAAACTCTATCACCTGCATAGTGAAGTAGAAAGGCACGCTTTCTTTCAGCACTTTTGATATCAGAAACTATCAACAAATTTTCAAACCTTTTAAGCCATTTGACCCACCTCTGTGACAGGTTTGTCTGGTCACAGTCAGGATCAAATGCAGGAAACTGAGGTATATTTGCCATTTTTACTGAATAAATTTAAACTTATCACTTAAAATGTTCCTCAGAATATATAACACTTACTGCACTGTATATGTTATTCAAGAATTCACTGTAATTACTTTAATTTTGCAAAGCACACAAGCATTTTAATGCAAAAGTTCACAACAGTGCACAACACAGCAGCAACTGACTTCTTACCTAGCCCTTGTGTACATGTGTTGTTACTCCACTCACAGCAGCACAGCAGTTGTTAGCAGTTGGTACAGCAGTTGTCAGCAGTTGGTACAGCAGTTGTCAGCAGTTGGTACAGCAGTTGTCAGCAGTAGGCAGCAGTAGGCAGCAGTTGGTTCACAGCGTGAAGAATTTTGTAGCACGGAGCGTCGTTTCGTAACCAAAACATCAGGTTTTGTACACTGCATCAAAGCGTCGTTTCGTACACAGCGTCGGCAGATTCCTCTCACAGCAACACTCAGCACAGCTTGGGTAGCACACAGCATTGGCCAGCACACAGCAACGGCCAGCACACAGCAACGATCAGCACACAGCAACAGTCAGCACACAGCATGGGGTTGCATACAGCATCGGGTATGGTGCTCACAGACAGCTTCTCCTTCCTCCTCTGGGCGAGACAGCATGCTCCTTCCTTGTGTTTTGTTGAACAAAATACCTGCATTCCCAGTTCATCCTCGTCGCCAGTGTGATGTCTGTGTATAGCTGAGATAGTCTTGGTTGTAAGGTTGATGTAAAGTCATTCCTGGTTACTGACTTTAATACTTAAATAATTACATGATAGAGTAGCTCCCAAGCTTGGCAGGCGTCCTGTGCGCTATTGTTTACCTCCTCGAGTGGCGTCCAGCCGCCGCACATAGAAAACGGATGGTACCATTTTCTGTGAACATGACAAAGGCAAGGACTCGACATCCCAAACATTTATGATCTGAAAATAATGTTTTCATTGGTTCAAATGCCCTTTAAGATTTCTCATGTGAAGGTCAACATCCTTATCAATCAATAATGTATAAGATAAGATACCCATTAGGGCGAGCCTTGAAGTTGGGATAACTGAAGAGAAGTCGGTGAGAGGAAGTGCTGAAGTTGTAGAGAGAAGAGGCAGGGCATGACCCAGCTGCGTGTCGATGCTGGAGCAACCCCACAACTGGCTAGGCGTTGAGTCGGGTCAGGAAGGGTGGCAGTGGCGGTGCTTCTTTCTTCCAGGTGGTGACATTCTGTCTTATGGTGGTGTCTTCTTTCTTCATTCTTCTTTCTTCACTCTTTTTTCACACTTCTTCCTTCTTTTTGCTTCGTGTAGTCATCTTGTGTAGTTCGAATAGTTCCTTTAATTCATCAAGTTCAGGAGGGAGGAGTTGTGGTAGAAGGGTAGAGTTGTCGCTCTCAGAAATGATGGTAGGTGCAGGAACAAGCAGAGTTTTAGCTCTGTCTGGGTCTATTTAGTAGTGATCATCGTAGACCTTGTTGAAGTAACGGCTGGAAACTCTTCTAAATTCTGGAGATCCATAAGCATAGTTTGCACTTTGCCCAAACAGGTGTAGTGCCTCTGGTGAGTTGGGTATCGATGCCCCTCAAGTGGGAGGCGTCGAGTCTTCAACGTCCACAGAGGCAGTAGAGTCTTCATCTGAAGACAGGTGGAGGTCTGCAGAAGCATCAGGTGTGGATGCCGGTGAATCTGGTGTTGTCACAGGTACAACTGGAGTAGTAGATGGCTGGTCTGGAGTGACAGTGTGCATAGATGTTGCAGGATCAGTAGCAATAGCTGTAGCAGGTTGCAGAGGATGGGCGTCAGCAGACAGGAGATCTACCAGTGCAACTGAAGAGATGGTGATATCAGAGGTTGAAGTAGTATTAGTAGCTGAAGTCGTAGCGGTGAAAGTGGCTGAAGCTGAAGTTGTGAAGAGTTCCTCAGGAACATTATATGTTGGTAGACCATTGGCAGCGTATAGTATGTTTAGATGTCGCACGAATTCTTTGTAGTTCGTGCCTGCCATTATTTCAGCCAGGCGTAAGAGTCCGAAGATGGTACTATGATCGATGTTGGGGGCCGGCAACTGGTGTGGTGAAGGCTGGCTTGTTGATTGGCCAGAGAGAGGTTATGGCTGTTGCGGCTGAGTCGAAGATTAGTTAGTGGACTGGGAGCCAGGCCCCCATTGGCTTGCAGGCTGTGCAGAAGCTCAGGGAAGTTGGAGGCTTGCACGTTGAAATTTTATGGTGCATGGCTAGTGGTGTTGGTCTGCCTGGCATCGGACATCTTCTGTATTTCTTCACGTCTTCGGGGGCACTCAGCCGAGACGGCAGTATGTTCATCTTCACAGAGAAGGCAGTAAAGACTCGTTGGTGCAGTCTTTGAAGTGGTGGTCCCCGGCGCACTTGCTGCGCCGTTGATCCTGAGATGTACAATTCTTTGGGAAGTGCTCGTAGCTATAGCACTTGTGGCATTGTCGAAGCCGGTAATAGTGTTCTTTGGTGATCTGTCGAGGTGTACCGGCGATTCCAAAGCACCGGAAGCCGTTGGTAGCAGCAAAGGTGGCTTCCTCAGGCGATGTGAAGGTGACCTTCATGGTGGAGAGGTACGTGGCTGTCGTTTACAGGAATAACTTAACAGTGACTGCGGCCAAGGAAGGGTTCTGCTCGTTAATGATGGTGATGACGTCGGTGGCAGCTTTTTCAGAGAGTAGGGAGCTCACTCTCCGAACAAACCATCCTGGCTGCTAGGTAGTGACGTGGTGGGGTGAGGATCATGTGCGTCTCCACAAGAGCAGCGAGGATGGTGGGGTTGAACAGATCCTGTAATGCTGCGGCACTGCTGAACAGCAGCTGGAGTCCTCCATCGTCGACGACGTCCAGTGGTGCAACAGGGTTCTTTGTAGTGATCAAGTCCAGGATCTCTGACCGGGTAAGGGTCCGAACCCCCCTCTGAATCGCACCTTGATCCGACAGATCATGGTACACAGACTTAGTACCACTTTGCAAGGGTTGCATTTTACTTAGGAGGCCTCCCGTCTCTTCCCGGTATAATGCACCGGTTTAGGAGGTGGGGGGTCTGACCCATAGTTAAGCGCTCTAAAGTCTATATTATGATGATGATGATGATGATGATACAGGAGAAGAATGCCCATTGAGGCGAGCCTTGAAGTGGGGACAGCTGAAGAGAGTCGGTGAGAGGAAATGCTGAAGTTGAAGAGAAAAAGTGCCAGGGCTAGACCCAGCTGCTTGTCCGAGTGTCGATGCTGCATAATCCATATCTGGCTAGGCTGGAGACGGGTCTGGAAGGCGGCAGTGGCAGGTTTTCTTTCGTCTTGGTGTGTGGAGTGTGTCTTCTACGTCGGGTACCGTACCACCATCTCAAAACGAGCAAAATTAGGTCCCTATCCCCCTAAAGAGGGGGAAGAGAGCGGCTGCTCTCAGTAGGTTTCTTTCTAGAATCCTCTATTTTTTCTTTCTTTAGTAGTCATTTGAAGTTCTTTGTACTTGGGGTAGTCAGGTGGGAATAGGTCCTTAAACATGTTGCTTCGTCGCACAACGAGAAGATTTCTTCGTTCGATACTATGCAATTTTGGTTTGGGTTGTTCAGCAAGGCTTCTGCATACTTCGCGTTGATATCTTACTGGTAAGGCGCCTGTATTCAGGAGTCCTGTGATTTGCTTTTTTACGTTCCTCGAAGAGTTGGTTGATTCTTGGAGATTGCGCTGGTAATGAGTATGGGTGAGTGTGCTGCAGTGGTCTCTGGTGCTGGGGGTGATGTTTGTGTTTCAATTTCAACATAGGCGTTCGAGTCGTCATCAGAAGACGTGGTGTAACTTGCAGGAGAAGTGGCGGCAATGCCACGATATCATATGTAGTTGCTGGTGTATCTGGAGTTGTAGGTCCAGGTTGACAGGCGTCTCTGGAACGGGGTCGGGCTCTGTGGAGAGGAGCCAGCAGTAAACATGGCCTCTGGAATTACGAACGTGGGAAGATTGTTTGCCTTGTATAGTTCATTTAGTATTCTGTACCGTTGTCTGAGATAACTCCTGAGAGTTCAGTAGCGAAGTGTATCAAAGCTGCTACAGTGCTGTCAGAGGTGGCTGGAGGCGGTGTGAGTGGGAGATTGGTGCAGAGGCGTCGTCTGATGCTGTGATTGGCTGGCGTGGGAAGTTGCTGGTCCAGTAGTTGGGTTGCGCGCCGCTCGCGGCGCCACTTGTCGGAGAACTGGGAAGGCTTGTTCTTGATGTTAAATTCCTTCGTTCTTGGAGTAGAGTTTTTTGGTCTGGCTTCTGCATTTGCTTGATTTCCTCTTGTCGCTTGGGGCAGTCTTGAGAGAGCTGTGTGGTCACCGTCGCAGAGTAGACAATGTTTGGTGGCAGCTGTGCAGGTCTTGTGATGATGTTCCCCAGCACAGATGCTGCATTTCTGCTTCGGATTTGGGCAATTTGTGAATAGTGGGGTATTGATAACACCGAAGCACTGACGCAGGTGGAAATATCGCTGCCTGGAGATCTGGTGGGGTGTGCAGCCACTCCACAGCATCTGAGGCCGTTGTCGGCCGCGAGAGTAGCCTCTGCCGGAGTCTTGATGGTGACCTTGAGGGTGGCTTTCTGTTTACATCCTGCTGAATGAGGTGAGCGATATGGCCGTGAGGGATCATTATTGGCTTGAGAATGTCCAGGACGGACCGAACGTCGTCGTCCCTTCACCTTCTAGTGTGTGGTCGGTCAACATGCTGAACTTCAAGAAAATACAATATCTGAACAAACAATGTTCAAAGGGCGTCTGAACCGGCCAGTAGTATTTGCCGATGGCATAAACTAATTTTTCTCAAACCCTAACCACGTTATCTTGACGCAATAAATACTGAACTAACAGAAGGCACGTGTGGCTGACTACTAACGAACACTTAACAATGATAAGTCACACTACATATTATTTGGAATAAATCTACCATTCAACAGCTTTAGGAATAAACAATGCCCAAATTGAGAGCATATCATAAAGAGGAATTACCTTTACGTACACAACGGGCTGGAACCCGGGCGGGACAGAAATGGTTAGGCATATTTCCTTTCACCTTATGCACCTCTTCACCTAGCAGTAAATAGGTACTCAGGAGTTAGTCAGCTTGTTGGGGGTTGCTGATCATACGAATTACTGATCTTGGGGGGGTCAGTAATTCGACTTTTAGGGAAGGGGTGGATGTCGAAGTAAGCCTAACGTGTATGATAACATCTGGCTGCCTGTCCCCCCGACACAATGAATTATTAAATAATTATAAACAACAAACTGAAAATCCATTATTCTAATAAAAACGAACGAAATAAAATTATGTAAAAAAAAAAAAAAAAAAAGAACAAGGTAGCCTCTAAGACCCGCAACAGAACTGAGAACGCATCAGAATCACAATCTTAAGCAAGAGGGGCACC
>WNGS01007617.1:0-11720 GCA_020271785.1 Procambarus virginalis
ACGGCGGCTTCAACTTGTGATTGATGCCATGTCGTCTGGGCCACCGATCATGGCATTCAGATTCTCTACGTCTACAGACTTGTGCTATGACTTTTACTCGAAGCAGGTCGTTCTTCGTCCTTCTTTGTCGCTTTATGTTCACACGATTGTGTACAAGGATTCCGCTAAGCTTTTGGAGTGATTTTTGACACTCGATTGTCTTGGTCGACCCATATCTTCACCTCCGGTGAATGCTCTATGGCCCTTACTCTTCTTCAGGTTTTGTCCCATACTTCTTGGGGGCAGATAGGGCATCCTCCTCGTTTTACATTCCTCTATCGTCTCTCGCTGGTTTTGCCCTCATCTCTGGTTCCTTTCGTTCGACTCTCGTCCTAGCTTGTATGTTGATTCTCGGCTTCCTCTCCAGGACCGCCGTGATCGCAACTGTGCGTATCTTGCGCAGTCCTTAGAAATCCTTCCTCTCGCCTCTGTCGTGCTTTAACTTTTACCCACTCCTCGTGATTCCTGTTCCTCTTCACCACCTCCCTCTTTCTGTTCTGGATATCTCGCTTACAGGATTCGTCATTCAGTTCGTATTTTTAATATTTCTCCTCCATGTTTTCACTTCCTTGCCCCCGTGGAGACGGTTCTCCTTCCGGCAGTTTTCGAACATCCTTAACCCGCATCACTAAAGCTTTTCTCACTCCTACGGTTCTGAGATGCCTTTTCCTTGAGTATTTTTCTTGAACTCTCGCTCCGTTTCCATTTTCGCCGATGGGTTCTAGGTCTGCGGACGGTGTAGGCTACTCGTTATGTCTCTTATGTGTCCTGACAGTACTTATATGTCGCTTCGCCTACTCGGAGACTATCATCTTCTCGTCGGAACTTTATGCTATTCTCTATGCTCTTTGTCTCCTGCTTTCTCGCTTCAACTTCCTTTGTAGTTGTCGTTGACTCTCGTAGTGTCCTATGGCTCTGGGGTCCTTTAATCCGGTTCATCTGGTGGTTGTCGAGATTCAGCATTGGCTGGTTCTTATCTCCAGTAAATTTAAGTCAGTTGAGTTTTGCTGGGTTCTCAGCCATATTTGTGTTTCTTTAAATGAGTGTGCGGATGCTACCGCTAGGAAAGCTGTCCACTCTTGTCCCATCTCTGTAAAGTATTCTTATTCGACTTTCCCAGGTATTCATTCCTCCATCCTTACCCGTTGGCAAGATTGTTGGTCTTCTGTTACTGATAATAAACTACGTACTCTTAAGAGTTGTGTCCTCTGGCAGTCCTCCTACACCGTAACCGGCGATGGGAAACAGCTCTGGCGAGGTTGCATATTGGCCATACTTGCTTAACTCAAGGTCATCTAATGGAATGCTGCCTTACTCCTTATTGTCCAAATTGTATTGTCCTTCTTACGGTCGTGCATATTCTTCTTGAATGTCCTGACTTCTAGGACGAGCATGTGTCTTGTTTTCCGACCGTCCCCCGCAGTTGCTTGTCCCTTGATAGAATTCTTGGTTAATCTGATACTTTTGATATTGTTCACCCTTATGCAATTCTGTTCTCGTATTGGCATCCCTGCTGATATTTAGCGCCCTCTGATTATTCCGCACATTTGATGGTGCTACATAGCCTTTCCGGTTTGGTACCTTCTTTTAATAATTACTTACTTAATTGTTGTGACATCATTGCTCATCTTGTCGGCTCATTTACGTAATTGGTAAGTGCAATTAAATTTATTATATTTTTTTTCGAGGTCAGGGAACACAGAGTAAGATTTTTATAGAACCCCATATTTTTTTTTTTTTTGTGCCTGAGGGTGTTGAAGGCCAATAGCCCAGAGCAGCTTAGAGGGTTAACAAGGGAGTCCTACTGCTTCGTCAATTCTCCCACACTGGTGCAAAGACCTCATTCCCCCTTTCGCCCCAGCCTGGACACTCAACCATCCACTTAGGACAGCCCCTCACGTGCGACACCTCCAGCGGGCGGTCCGACGACTCATAAGGACCCTACATGGTGCCTTTCAACATGTACAACACCCAAAGAGGGGCAGGAGAGGGGGCGCAGGCAAACAACACCGGTCCCAGGGAGGTGTACGTGAGCCCCCTCACCACGACAAGGCAACACCATGGAGAGGAGGGTGACGGTGTGATACTTGGCCGATCTTATCGCCTTTAATTCTTTTAACATCCTACCATGGTGACTAAGGGGCGGGAGGTGTGAGAGTTGAGACTTGAGACTGTTAACAAAAGTTTCCCAGTTATCTTGCCTGGGAAATCTTGCTCTGTAATGCGCTCCCTCGCCTTGGCTAGGGCTTCCTGAAAGATGTTGAGCATTCCTGGCGTATGTGTTTCCCCTATATCCAAGTCCAACTCGTATGGCAGTGCGTTTCAAAGTACGCAGTTTGGGGTCATTGTAATAGGCATAGTGTTTATTATTTTTCATATCGTTCCGACTATTAGATGGTACAGGTGGCCGACCTGAAGGGTCAGCGAACATATGATTGCTCTGTACTAGACCGTCGTTAAATGTCTGGACTGTGGAGGGATCATAAGTGCTGTACCACTCTGACACATGAGCAACAAAGTCTTCACGTCGAGCAGGAGGAACACTGATCCGTTTGCGTTTAAACGTCCCACCGGGCAGGATGGTATTTCCGATACATAAAGTAGTCAATCTAGGGTGATGATCTGAAAACAAATCTGTTACATTAGATGATGTGCACCAGACGTGAGAGACATTGAAACAACACAGAGGTCTAGAATGCTCCACAAATATTCGTGGGTTCATGTTCGCCACAATCTGCACATCTTCGTGACTATTTAGTAGCGACAGCAGTTGATTCCCATTCCCGTTACTGAAGCGAGAGCCATCAATGTCCTTGTGTCTAGCATTGTAGTCACTAAGAATGATGGTGGGCTCTGCTTGAGCGCAGGCTGAAAGATCAATATAATTTAATTTTCCTGCTGGAGCATATAGTTTAAATACATTGAGGACAGAGTTGCCCACATAGATACTCTCTCCATGATATTGTTGACCCTCAGTTTGTTTTTCTGGCAGAAGTTGATGGGGGAGGGATTGTTGGATGTATAGACTGCAAAAGTTACTGGATCTGAGGTTGTAAGAAACAAATAGGGCAATTTCTGGGGTGAGGATCTTGCAGGAACACTGCACTCCTGGAGACATACAATATCGATGTGTTCAGTTGTTACTTTGTGATGTCAATTAGAGAACCTTTTTTTGAGGGATGCAATGTTCCAGCAAAGGATGGAGAGCTTAGTTATTTGTGCATTTAAAGTAAGCATTATATAGATTAATATTATTAGTCCACTTAATATAAATTATCTATTTCAATACAATATAAGTCCAGGAACATTTATTAGCATATTACCAATGTAACACATTTGCCTCCAATTGTCTAGTACACTTTGTCTGTCATTTTCATGTAGTGAGTCGTTTTGAACATACCTTAGCACAGCTTTGGCAGTTAACCTGCGTGGAAGGGCTCCACTACACAAGGTTTCAAGACCACTCAAAGTTTCCCCTAAATGGCAAGAGAACACATGTTTGGAGGGACTCAGCTTACAAGTTTCCTCACACATGATCATCATCGCAATATCACTGGTAGATTTTTTCTCATGTTGGAGCTGCTCTTGCAGCCGCTCCGTCACCTGTTGTGACTGCTACCGGTATTTCTGCAACCGGTTCATGAAGGGCAACTGCTGCTTGAACAGTGGAGCGACCCAAGGGCGAGGTGATAGTGGGGCTGAGGTTGCGATCTGTCTCATTTTGATCCAGTTCCTTATCCCCCACTTCCAGTTGACGGTTGGGTCCATCTGATGATAGCAGGGATTACAGTGGTGAAGTTAAATGGTTTAGATACATATTTTGGGGGAGTGGGTAGCATAAGATACAGTGCGAGTTTGATAATTATTTGCAAGAAGGTGCAGTGGGTTGGTGAGATTACATAAGCGTGGTATTTTTACATTCATACAAAGCCACTGACAATAATAGCGTTTCGGGCAGGTCCTTATCTAACATATCAGGTAAGATGAAACGGTGCATTGTGGCAAGGTTTTTTTATATTAACAAATTACTACAATATAAGTTGACAGAGGTGATTACACTGGTATAGATATGTGTGTCTTAAGTACTAATATTGAGGAAGTGGGTAGTACAAGGAAGTGGGTAGTACAAGGAAGTGGGTAGTACAAGGAAGTGGGTAGTACAAGGTACAGTGTGAGTTTGAAGCACAAGGTACTGTGCAAGAGACTTCCTGATATTGTTATATGAAGGTAATAATTATGTTGATGTAGTCTTCTTGCAAGAACCATATACTTCTAACACCTCATGATGTAGGCATACTAATATATGTTAAAAGTGATCTGGTTTGTAAACATATTAAAAATCATAAGAGTGAAGAAACCTATTATCAGAAGTTTCAGATTTCACATAGACTGGCTCCTTTATCTCTGCAACATCTATGTGAGATGTGACAGAATGATTGAGACATCTTTTCCTTCAATCAATTGCAACTTGAAACCATCATAATGGGTGACTTTAACGCAAGACACAACAAGTTAGGGGATGATAAAACTAACAGAAATGTTCGATGTTCGTAAAATACCGGGAAAAACAATATGATTGTTTTTTATCTAAACCCATCTCATGTCACTCATCTCTCAGGTGGAAGGGTTGATTATGTAATAGGTCATGGTCTCTTAGACAATGCTATCCACGTTGACCAAACCACACAATAGAAGTGAAGGGACGACGACGTTTCGGTCCGTCCTGGAACCATTCTCAAATCGATTGTGATGATTGAAGATTGATTGATTGAGCAGATTAAGCCACCAAGAGGTGGCACAGGCATGAATAGCCCGTAAGTGGTTAAATTTTGGTTCAGTAATTCTTTAGTGTTCTGAGGTTGCAATTAATCGTCAAGCTGTTATCGCGGGGGAGGATACTGTTTGACAGTATTTATGAGGGTGTCCAGATGCTGGACACCTTTTTGACCAGGAGAGTGGCTGTGTTGATGGCTTCAGGGTGGTTATTGCAAGAATCGGGGACTCTTAAAGCTCTTCTAAGGTCGTTGGTTGCTTCACATTCCAGAAGATAGTGAAGTAATGACTTTTCTGTGACAGTTTGGCAGACGATGCATTCTCTCTGTCGGAGTTCACCAATCTCCCAGTTGCATCTGTAACCTAGACGTAGTCTATATAACCTAACTGCTATTTCCCTGTGGATTCCTTTGGGATATTTAACCTTTCTAATTTGGTTGCCTGAAGATTATATTACAGAGGACGAACCTTCAGCTACTCTCTGGTGTAGGTAGGCTTTGTTGAGGTGTGAGAGTTTTATGGTGATGATGTTTTAATGTTCTCTAGGCTGGATTGAATTGTTTTATGTATCACTGGATGACAAGTTGCCAACTATCAATTTCATCGGTTTCTCATTTAATGGGATTCCAACATGGGATGGGATCCAGTTTAAGTTATGTTGAGTCCTTTGCCTTTAGCGACTGCTCCAAAATACCAAATGGTGGTAATTATTTCTGTTTTTGTCTTAATATTTGAAGTGCAACTTTTGAGTCTGTGTGTATGATTGCATTTTGAGTGTTTTGTGCAATCACATAGCGAATGCCTGTTGTATGACAACAGCTCAGTTTGGGTTGATGATACTAGTCTTCCCAGTCTCCAGTATGCTTGTACGCTGGCCGTGCAAAGAGCAGCGCCAGCACTCTCGTATTCTGTGTCAACCTGTCCGTCTGTGAAAATGTGGGTGGCTCCTGCTACTGCAATGTTGTACATTTACTTCTCTATTATGAGCCTTAGAACTGTTGGATCATAGGCAGCCTTTTTCATTGGGAGACTTTCTATTACTATTTTCAAGGTAGGGGAAGCAAGCAAAGCAAGGAAGCAAACTACACTTCTTCCCACGGTGGGGAAGAAGTGTAGTTTGGGTGTGGTTGATCACCTTCTCTATCAAGAATCATGCCTTTTAAATGTATGTATAGGACATTTCCTGCTCTGGCAGCCCAAGAGTTTCCATTGTTTTGGCCAAGTCCAACCACCAAGGCCTGCCGTACTGGGATTGGATCAGGGAAATATTTATCTTACTGATAATTGTAGCTGTTCTTTGTGAAATTCTTTCTTGAAGAGAGGGCAAACCTGTTTCCAGTCTTAGAGTTTCAAGCCTGGTCCACATTGGGGCTCCAAGGGCAGCTCTCATGGCATTGTTTTGGGAAACTTCAAGATTTTTCCACTGTTGGTGTCATAGACTTGTGAGTGCAGGTGCAGCATAGTCGATCACTGGTCTGACTGCCTGTACATAGTATGTGCGAAGGACTTGCAGATTGACTCTTCAAGAGAGGGAGGTTAGCGACCTGAGGATTGCCGTCCGGGCCACAGTTCGCTCTCTTAAGTAAGTGACCTCCGCATTAAAATTCATGTGTGTGTCCAGGATTATTCCTAGATACTGATAGGTGTCCACCCATTCAATTTGTTGACTCTGTACTTTGACCCTGTTGGATGTTGGGCTTCGCTATTTTTATGGGCATGGCTTTGTCTTTGAGGGGTTGAGTTTGATACCAATCTGTTTTGCCTCTTTACTGATGCCGTCTAAGCATTTGGGTGCAAGGCGCGCCCCATCCCTTCCTTTTATGATGATGACAAGTCGTCTGCGTAGTTCAGCAGCCTGCAGTGATGTGGGAGTTTCAACCTCATTATTCTTTCCATTTAACAGTTGAAGAGAAGGGGCAGAGAATACCTCCTTGCGGTGTACCATTTTCATGTCTTTTGTATTCAGAATCTGTGCCATGAAGTTTTACTCTTGCTTCTCTGTTTGTGAGACAGGTTTTGGTCCAGGAGAGCAGGTTGCCTTTGACCTCTTTGTCGATGAGGCAGCAGAGAATAGCGGGGGCGCTAGCCAGTTCAATGGCTTTCTCGAGGTCCAGGAATACAGTATTCCAATGTATTCCAATGAATATCAGATATTCCAATGAATATCAATGTCGAAGAAGATAATCAACCTCCTCCTGGATGATACGACGTTTCTCGGGTGTCACTCGATAAGGGTGAAACCGAATTGGAGTCACATTTGTCAGGGTGATATCATGAGTAATGAGAGAAGTTTGAGTGGGGACCTCCCCAAACAAGCTAGAAGACACCTCCAAAGATCCTGGAACTCTGCTCTCTCCTCCTCCTGCAAATGACTCGACAATTCTTCCCCGGAACTACTGGAATTAGACAACAAATATTACTATCTTCCTCAGCACACTCGACTCTTCAGGAATTTCCTCCTCAGCAACACAACAAGCCACAATACTAGGCCCACAATAAGCCTTCAACCGGTTTACATGTACACTCATGGTCTGTCGTTTCTGCTTGGGATGGCAAACCTTGTAAGTAACCTCCCCAAGACGTTTGACTACTTGATACGGTCCTGCGAATTTGTTAGACATAGACGTACCCATACGAGGCTTCAAAACCAATACCAAATCTCCTGGCTCAAAAACTCTGAGTTTGGCCTTGAACCTCTGGTCATGTTTCTGCTTCATTACCTGTGTTGTTCACCTAGATGTCGTAAGGCAACTCCCTCGTTCTGGACAGCTTGCTCTTGACATCCGTCAGGTAACGCTCACTCTGCCTGGCTGTAACATCATCTAACATGTGTTCAAATAACATCTTTAAAGGTCCTCTCACCTGATGTCCGAATACAAGTTCGAATGGAGAACAACCTAGTGCACTGTGCAATCCATCTCTAGCCGCAAATAAAACAAATGGCAGATTCTCATCCCAATGTCTGGGTGAATCTTCCCCAGTCGCCTTCAACATTTTCTTGAGAGTTTGGTGGAACCGCTCGATTCCCCCTTGACTCTGAGGATGGTAAGGACTTGAAAAATTGTGTTTTATACCAAACTGCTACAGAATTTTTAAAGATGGTGGAACAAAAATTACTCCCATTATCAGTTTGAATTACACGGGGCATCCCAAAAAGTGAAAAAAAATCGTTCCAACTGCCTGATAATAGTAGAAGCTCTAATATTACGTAAAGCATACGCTTCAGGGAACCTGGTGGTCATACATAAGATAGTGAACATATACATATTTCCGGATTTTGTACGGGGTAAAGGTCCGACACAATCCAGTACCACATGAGTAAATGGCTCCTCTGGCACTACAATAGGATATAATGGTGCTCGTGGCACAGTCTGATTAGGCTTACCAACAGTCTGACACACAACACAGTTGTGGCAATATCTGACCACATCTTTTTTAAGTTTCGGCCAATAAAAAAGTTTACAGATCTTATGATACATACTGGTAATACCTTGATGGCCTCCCATCAGGTCATCATGAGCAGCTTGCAATACCTGCTCCCGATACTCTGTTGGCACAACGAGCTGGGTGTTAAACTCACAATCCTCTGATGAGGGAGTTCCTGATGGTCTCCATCTTCTCATCAGACATTGATCCTTGAAATAACAACCCGTACTCTCCTCCAAAGTATCGATGGAGTCGGCTGCTTCTGCATAACACTCAGCTAGACTGGGATCAGTACTCTGTAACTTACGCAAGGTCTGGAACTCTACAACTGGAGCGAGCGGGCAAGGAAGTGGTACCTGGGCCACATCTTCCAGACCATCTGGGTCAGAATAAATTAGGGCTTTGGCACCGGCCTCACTCTCGACATCCACGTGAGCTATAAATGTATCTTCAAGGTCCACCTCCACCTCCCTGTCTGAAGGGGTCCTGGCCTCGAGAACATCCACCTTGGTAGTAGCAGGACTTACCACATTCTGCTTACCCATGGATCTGGTCACAACACAGGCTGGATAAATGACACCATCATCCTCATCTGGTTGAGCCAGTACTGCATTAGGTTTAGTATACATAACAGGACAATCGGTCCCACTAAATTTACATTTATCGAAGTCATTACCTACAATTATATCAATCCCAGGAATGGGCAACTGCTCACTGACTGCTACAGTGCACCAACCTGGTGTAATAGAAGAATTCAGGTTAACCTTAATTAATGGTACACGCTGGATGAGCCCTCCAAGTCCCTGCAATAACACTACCTCTCCAGTGTCTTCTGTGCTAACATCAGTAAGAACACGGCGAGAAATTAAAGACTGGGAAGCACCAGTGTCCCTAACAACTGGACTGGTTTCCAGGTTCCACTAGTACATAATAGGGTTCCCGAATGTAGGTATGGATCAAAATTAGTCATCCACTTGGGCATGACTGAAGCAACATTGGCATTAATGGTTTGCAAACCCCTACTCAATATTAGACCAGTTGGTCTCAACTCTGGGTGCAAAGCATAACATGAATTTACCACATGACCTCTTCTCCTGCAATGCGTGCAATACCTGCTAGTGGTCGGAATAGCCGAACCCACTGCAGGCTTATTCACTACATTACTTAAGGTTGACAACCCTGTCGGTTGTTTCTCAGATTTAGGCTTTACAGGAGAAGGGTTAAGGGGAGAAGGTGAAGTAGCTGGTCGAGTCTGGAAAACATGTTTATGAGCATAATGATTAGTTTTAACATTGAAATGATTAATGGGTGCTAAAAGGCACTTTAGTAAGTAGTTCATGCTCATCAGCTAGCTTGGCTAATTTTATAAGATCATTGGTTTGTTATTTTCAGCCATAAACAAAGCTAATTTCTCTGGTAGACATCCCATTACTTCCTCAGTTACTATGAGGTCTCTCAAAGTCTCAAACTCTGAAATATTAAGTGCTTTAATCCATCTGTTAAAGTGATTTAATTTTACTCTTACAAAATCAGAAATAGTCTGGTCCTGTGCTCTTTTTAAACTTCTGAATTTTATTCTATGTGCCTCTGGGATCTGCTGGTAAGCATTTAAATACTTTGCTGAACAAATTAAAATCGAAAGAATTCTCAGCAGGCAATGATGCAAATACCTCTTGAGCTTTACCCTTAAATTGTCCTTGTAATATGCTAACCCATTGATCTACAGGCCAATTCATGCTGACTGCTAGTTTCTCAAAATGCAAGAAAAATATTTCTGGATCTTCTTCATTAAACTTAGGCAAATCTACACGTTTACTGTACTTAGAAGAACTATTTGTACTCTCTGGATTATTACTAGTGTCACCCAAACCTGCCGCAATCCTCTGCTGTTCTAACCTGTTATTATTTTCAGCCATAACTGCTGAATTTCGAGTTGTTTAGTCTCTGCTCTGTTGTGTAGTTTGTGCTCTGCTCACTACTGAGCCTCCAACTCAAGTTGTTTGTCTGGTTCTGCAACTCCAACCTTTCCTTATCTGCTTCCAATTCAAGTGTTTTTGCTGGTTCTGCAACTCCAACCTCTGCTTGTCTGCTTCCAGCCTCTGCTTGTCTGCTTCCAGCCTAGCCATTTCTAATTTAGTCTCCAACTCCAACTTTAAGATTGCCACCTTGTCACTTGACTCTTCGTCTAACTCTCCCAAACACTCTTCGTCAAGTCTCTCCTCTTCCACCAAGTGTGTGACAATAACTCTTAACACTTGAGCTTTCAACATTTTACTGGAAACTGCTAGGTTCAATTTATCAGCCAGCAACAACAAACCAGACTTCTTTAAGTCTTTAATTTTACCAAAATTTGGCTGATCTACCAGCGCAACAACCTGATCCTCCATGGTTGGCTCAATAATCACAACTTACACTTGAAACAACACTGAAAATTATGCTTGGCCCCTGGCACAAGCTGAACACTTACCTCAAATCGTGAAGCGTTGAAGTTTTCACAGCAGCTCAGATTGAACAGATAATTACACAGGCTTGATTAGGCGTCACTAGATAATCACAGAGTACCTAGGAAGGCAATTGCTATTAATAATTAGCACTGTTAATTGTACAACATTACAGGGAATTAATGGTATAAGATCCCGGACACAGGCCTCCATTTGTTACCACCCTCGAGACTAAATAAGGTTCTTCTCCCAGCAGTGTACATAAAATATTAATATAGGCCTTTAAATCATAGTCTAGGGGAATAAGATAAAGCACTGCATAAAATGGGGAACAATATATTTATGCTAAGGGGGACAAACATAACAATTAAATGGTACGTAAATATAGCCAGAAATATTTATCAGCATGCAAATTAAAATAAATACTTCTCGAGCAATGAGCAATATTAATAGCACTTAAAAATTTAATTACGAGAATACAATATCATCTGACCAGGAAATAAAAACTTTGAATGACTAAATATAAATCAAGGACTTAACTTATACATGTTATCCCTCGAACACAGCCACCACGCTACTAACCCACGCGTCTGTCCACAGGCCAAGCGTCTACCAACAAAACAACTAACTATCCACATAACATTGTGGAATTACTAATAAAAAATGGTAATACAAAATAACAAGATATTATTAATCAAAAGAGTACACCATTACATTAGTTTATACAATAGCATTTACAGACAAATAAATAGGAGTTATAAATCAAGGTTAATCATAAACACTCGCTTGACAATACTTTCCCACGCTACTCACATATCCAACCTGATCAACCCCCACAGAGAAACACATGAGAATTGTAACACGAAAGCCTCATACAAATAATATGCAACTCAAGCACACTAATACATGCTATATATATATCATATAACATACAAAATCTCACATTATACAACTGGATGCTATAATGATTAAAGAATAAGACAATACAGTAATAATAATTAAGAGTAATGAGAGGATCTTAACAAGATTCGTAACATATAC
>WNGS01007619.1:7295-17962 GCA_020271785.1 Procambarus virginalis
TTTACTCAGAGCCTGATGCTTCATTATAGTCCAGTCACTTTACTCAGAGCCTGATGCTTCATTTAGTCAGTTTTCTTACCCAGAGCCTGATGCTTCATTGTAGTTCAGTCAGTCATTTACTCAGAGCCTGATGCTTCATTATAGTTAGTCTCTTTACTCAGAGCCTGATGCTTCATTATAGTCCTGTTACTGTTACTCAGAGCCTGATGCTTCATTATAGTCCTGTTACTTTACTCAGAGCCTGATGCTTCATTATAGTCCTGTTACTTTACTCAGAGCCTGATGCTTCATTATAGTCCTGTTACTTTTAATCAGAGCCTGATGCTTCATTATAGGCCTGTTACTTTTCTCAGAGCCTGATGCTTCATTATAGTCCAGTTACTTTACTCTTCTTCTTCTTCTTGATAGTAGGTGCAACTTGCATGAGAGGTTTGTCCTCCCGATGACTGCACCAGTTAAGAGTGCTTGTTGCATTGTGCTGTAGATAGAGGAGCGGCGACTAAAACAGAGGTGAATGTTAGAGCGAGATTTGCCGCACCGTAGGGTGGAATGTTGTGTTTATGGCATCAGGTCATCTTGGTGTTGCAGCGAGGCATTTGTTTTCTGTTTAGCTGTTTGTGGCGCCAGGTATAAATGTGGCACGAGTCAAATGTGGCCCAATTGTTGGTCGACTGGAGATATTTAGCCAGTGCTTTGACTATTGATATTTTTCCTGTAACTTTACTCACGGCCTGATGCTTCATTAGAGTCCAGGTCCCACTATTAATATTTGTGTTGGTAATATGACGTGCAGGAGACCATCAGGGAGGCCCTGGAGATGATGACCACAGAACAGTGCCACAGCTGACCCCGTACACCTGGGAGACTCAGCCTCCACCATTAAGTGTTTGTGTGGTAATGACAGGTGCAGGAGACCATCAAGGAGGCCCTGGAGATGATGACCACAGAGACAGGTGCCACAGATGACCCTGTACACCTGGGTGACTCAGCCTCCACCATTTAATGTTTGTGTTGGTAATGACAGGTGCAGGAGACCATCAGGGCGGCCCTGGAGATGATGACCACAGAGACAGGTGCTACAGCTGACCCCGTACACCTGGGAGACTCAGCCTCCACATTAATGTTTGTGTTGGTAATGACAGTTGCAGGAGACCATCAGGGAGGCCCTGATGATGACCACAGAGACAGGTGCCACAGCTGACCCCGTACACCTGGGAGACTCAGCCTCCAGCATCATGAATAAAGTTCAGGAAATCACTGAAGAGATCCCCAAAAAGCATTAACAGTAAGTTTTTTATTTTCTCTCATAGATCATACCACAAGATATTGATTTGCATTTTGAGGAGAGAAGCCTGTTCTTAGGTTTATTGAGGTTCCCTAAGTCAACTACTGACTTTCCTTAACATACAATCCACAATAGTTGCCTAATTCCTGGATAAATATTTATGGTAGGTGAACAGAGAAACAGGTGAAAAGAAACATGTAACCCATTTCTGTCCTGCATGGTGATTGAACTCGTGATCCTCTATTAAACCTGTAATCCTGCCCCCCTCACCCAGAAAGACAGTGAACCAAAAGCGACCACTGCTGGTTCAAAGAGACTTAAGCTTTCAAACTGCCAATCAATGCCAGCACCAACCCCCCCCTACCAGTAGAGGGGGGAGGGCTGGAGCTACAGGTCCAGCACCAACCCCCTGCCAGTAGAGGGGGGGCTGGAGCTACAGGTCCAGCACCAACCCCCTGCCAATAGAAGGGGGTAGGGCTGGAGCTACAGGTCCAACACCAACCCCCTGCCAGTAGAGGGGGACTAGAGTTACTGGTCCAGCACAACCCCTGCCAGTAGAGGGAGGCTGGAGCTACAGGTCCAACACCAACCCTCTGACAGTAGAGGGGGGGGCGGGAGCTACAGGTCCAGCACCAACCCCCTGCCAGTAGAGGGGGGCTGAAGCTACTGGTCCAGCACCAATCCCCTGCCAGTAGAGGGGGGGGGGCTGGAGCTACAGGTTCAGCAGTAACTCCCTGCCTGTAGAGGGGGGCTGGAGCTACAGGTCCAGCACCAATCCCCTGCCAGTAGAGGGGGCTAGAGCTACAGGTCAAGCACCAACCCCTGCCAGTAGAGGGGGGCTGGAGCTACAGGTCCAACACAACCCCCTGCCAGTAGAGGTGGACTAGAGTTACTGGTCCAGCACAACCCCCTGCCAGTAGAGGGAGGCTGGAGCTACAGGTCCAGCACCAACCCCTGCCAGTAGAGGGGGCTGGAGCTACAGGTCCAGCACCAATCCCCTGCCAGTAGAGGGGGCTAGAGCTACAGGTCAAGCACCAACCCCCTGCCAGTAGAGGGGGCTGGAGCTACAGGTCCAACACCAACCTTCTGACAGTAGAGAGGGCTGGAGCTACAGGTCCAACACCAACCCCCTGCCAGTAGAGGTGGACTAGAGTTACTGGTCCAGCACACCCCCTGCCAGTAGAGGGAGGCTGGAGTTACAGGTCCAGCACTAATCCCCTGCCAGTAGAGGCGGCTGGAGTTACAGGTCCAGCACCAACGCCCTGCCAGTAGAGGGGGGCTGGAGCTACAGGTCCAGCACCAACCCCCTGCCAGTAGAGGGGGGTAGGGCTGGAGCTACAGGTCCAACACCAACCCCCTGCCAGTAGAGGCGGCTGGAGTTACAGGTCCAGCACCAACGCCCTGCCAGTAGAGGGGGGCTGGAGCTACAGGTCCAACACCAACCCCCTGCCAGTAGAGGGGGCTAGAGTTACTGGTCCAGCACCAATGCCCTGCCAGTAGAGGGGGCTGGAGTTACAGGTCTAGCACTAATCCCCTGCCAGTATAGGGGGCTGGAGTACAGGTTCAGCACAACCCCTTGCCAGTAGAGGGCGGCTGGAGCTACAGGTCTAGCACCAACCCCCTGCCAGTAGAGGGGGGGGGGGCTGGAGCTACTGGTCCAGCACCAATCCCCTGCCAGTAGAGGGGGGGCTGGAGCTTCAGGTCCAGCACCAACCTCTGCTTGTAGAGGGGGGCTGGAGGTACAGGTCCAGCACATCCCCCTGCCAGTAGAGGGAGCTGGAGCTACAGGTCTAGCACCAACCCCCTGCCAGTAGAGACGGCTGGAGCTACAGGTCCAGCACCACCGCTGCCAGTAGAGGGGGCTGGAGCTACAGGTCTAGCACCAACCCCCTACCAGTAGAGGGAAAATGAAGCTACAGGTCCAGTACCAACCCCCTGCCAGTAGAGGAGGTCTGAAGCTACAGGTCCAGCACCAACCCCCTGCCAGTAAAAGGTGGGCGGGCCTGAAGCTACAGGTCCACCCAACCCCCAGCCAGTAGAGGGAGGGGGGGGGGCTGGAGCTACTGGTCCAGCACTAACCCCCTGCCAGTAGAGCGGGGTTGGAGCTACAGGTTCAGCACCAACCTCCTGCCAGTAGAGGGGGGGGGGCTGGAGCCGCAGGTCCAGCACCATCCCCCTGCCAGCAAGTAGGGAGATTTACGACGTTGCACTTCCCCTCCATTTTGGGATGGAGGGGTTTCGGCCACGTCGAAAGTTGTGATAACGTTGCAGGAACGTTTGGGGCAACATAGGGTGGCTGGTGGGAACCAGCCACCCTATGGAACCTAGGGAATCATCTGGCTGTTGCCAGATGTACTATAAATTTAGGAAGTGAGAGGAGAGTCAGGTTGTGTGAAAGTTGTGTAGGAACGTTGTATAGCTGTACTAAGTGTTTTTTTTGTTTGAAGAAGAAAAAGTAAGACTGATTGGCTGAGAGCTGAATGGGAGGAGTAAAAAGTGTTCGAGAGAAGCAGGAAGTGTTCGAGTGTAGTGAGTGTAGTCGTGAAAAGGTGAGGAGAAGGTCGTGCAGCTTATTTTTTTTGTTTTGAAGCTGAGAAGAAAGAGTTTGAATGGAGGAGCGAGTTGAGGGAGGAGTCTGAAGACGGAAGATGCAGGTGAGCGGTGAAAGGGTCATAAAGTTCGTAAGCTCCTCCCCCTGACTTTTTGACAGAGAGAGGGAGAATGTTTAGGGAAGTGGACGTGTTTTAGGAGCATGGTGAGAAGATGAAACATATGATGAGAACAATATAGAATATAGGAAGAAGGTTTAAAGAGGGAGAGAGAAAAGGAAGCAACAGGAGGAGCTGTAACAAACCTGAAAGAGGAGCAGGTTGGGAGGGGGGAGGAAGCAGGAGGAGGAGCTGTAATAAAAACAACCTGAAGGAATAGGTCGAGCATGAGATAAGAAGGGTTTTAACAGTAAAAATAATGTAAACTTACGTAAACGTAGCGGCGTGATGCGGTGTTTCTCCCACAAGGTCTAAACAAATACTGATCAAAGATTGGCCGCCCGTGTTATAATTTTACTTCTTGTTATGAATTTTAGTGCTGTTATGGGAGGGGGGGGGTATAGAGTATTAAGGAGAAGGGCCAGCAGTTAGAATTAGGATGTATCACAATTAGTGGAGATCAGATAGGCCCGGCCCCCAATAAAAATATAAAACAGTATTAACTCAGTGGTTTCAAGAAAATGTCAGCCTAGAGGTAGATCATTGATCTCCTACCCAGGAAAAATGGATACTCCTTTAAAACTAATTTATTTATTAACCCCTCTTAACAACCCCCCACATACATTAACAACAATAACAATAACTTCTTTACCACACTTTCTTACATTAAAAGCCTTGGTCCACATAGGCAGGATACAAGGTTTTACAATTAGGACAAGCTAGGGTAAAGTTTACTAGTGAAGGACTTGAAAGCTTGAGGCAGCTTGGGGTAGTAAGCCCACGTGGTACCCTATCACAACACAAACACTTAGGGTTGCCCAAAACACTGGCTTATACTACACAATAACTATACAAAACACACAAGCATATCTAGTGCACAGTAACACAGATTTTGCACTTATCTTAGTAGCTTAAGGTAAGGGAAAGGGAGAAGGAGAAGAATCGAGGCAGAGCCCCCACAGGAAGTTGTTGACACCACACAGCCAGACCAGAGAAGAGCGCCTGCCTGCAGTCTGAGCTCTCTCCAGCTGAATCGCTGCCGGCCGAATACTCAGCTTATCGTACAGCAGCCCTCAATCCAAGTTTACTCAGACTGACTTTACTAATACTTTCTAATCATTGTAAACATAGTTGATACCTAGTTTAATCATTAATAATGAACAACAAGCTCAGTCTTTTAATACTCTGTGAGAAACAAGATTTGTCTTACGGCTGGCAAGGAAGATAGGAACAAACGCGCATCGTCAAGCACATCAAAACTCTAAGTAAAGTAACTCTAAGTAAAGAACTCTAAGTAAAGTAACTTACTTAGAGTTCAATTTGACCTCAGGTTTCCCACTAAGAAACCCAGGGTTGTAACAGCCTGTGTCAGGTATAAGTGATTAACCGCCCCCCCGCCTCGCTAATAGTTAACCACAGGATGACTGTTACCTTTTGTCTCAGCCACACGCTCATCGGATGACAGACAGATTGAATATTTATTTATTTATTTATTTATATATATTCAAGAAGGTACATTGGGATTGTGAGGATACATAGCATAGTAATTACATTCTTGTAAAGCCACTAGTACGCGGAGCGTTTCGGGCAGGTCCTTAATCTAAGAAAATTTTAAGTAGGTATATACTTGCAAAATTTATAAAATGATAAAATTTACATAGCAAGAAAAAACTAAAAGATGAGAGAAAATTGTAGGTGTATTAAAGCACATAGGAAGCTCAGATTGATTGCAAAGATTGAATGGTAGTTTAACAAAAATTTATAGGCACAATACAGCATATGGGTAGCACATAAAAGAAGAGAGCAATGAACACAATGATAAAGTTGTTTGGATTAATTAAGTACATAAAGATTGGGAGATTGGGTAACACTAGATACAGAGCAAATTTAAAGCTCAGTGTAGGAAACTATGAAAATGAAATTAGGTACTTTTTGGTTTTGTTTTTAAATGAGGCAAAAGTTTGACAGCTTTTCAATTCACTAGGGAGTGAGTTCCATAGACTAGGTCCCTTAATTTGCATAGAGTGTTTACACAGATTAAGTTTGACCCTGGGGATATCAAAGAGGTATTTATTTCTGGTGTGGTGATAATGGGTCCTATTACATCTGTCCAGGGAGAGTGTCAGAGCATGGTTTGCATTTAAGAACAGGGTTTTGTAAATGTAGTTGACACAAGAGAATGTGTGGAGGGAGTTAATATTTAGCAAGTTGAGGGATTAATATAATATATGAGCTGAATATATGTGACAACCAGTGGCAGAGTGCTCCTGGCAGTATGGGTTCGAGTCACTTCTGGGGTGTGAGTATTCAGTTGCATATATGCCTGGGGACGATTCAGGCTTGTTCGCATTTGTGTTCCTCACGTGTGCCTCAAAGAATGAGGTTATTTGATAAAATACTATGACCAAGATTACCATCAGAGTGCCGGCGGATGATGGGGAATTAACCTCGGCTATCATCATCTTTTGTCCGGTCGTGTTGGTCGAGTGGTTAAAGTGTCCTGTACACCAGTGGCAGAGTGCTCCTGGCAGTATGGGTTCGCTCCTGGCAGTATGTCACTTCTCCGTTTTTTTAGTAAAACATGTGATTCAGGTATGCACTCCATCACTGTGCTGGACCGGCTTGCGTTCCCGCGATGATAACGCGATGATCTTTGTTTCATTGTCTGACAGAAAAGTGCATTCACCACGTGTTGGATGACCTCCGATGCGGAGCGGTAAGCTTACGTCTTATCTTGGCGAAATATAGGGAAAATGGGAGTAGGCTATCAAGTGTACCTCATTAGCTCAAACTTTTACCTTTGTCTCAACCCAGTCCCCGACAATCGCCCCACCTTGCGGGCCTGCTTTCCCATCGTGATAACACATTGGTTCTTTTTTTTTTGTTTTTCCCAGGTAGGATATAACTGTTACCGAGGGAAGATGCGGAGCAAGCGGTCAAGTGTGCCTTTGTCTCAGTAATGTTAAGCCTTGCGGTCACTCGCGCACGCACGCGAGTACGCTCCCCCTTATCATAACACTCTGCTAACGAGGTCTGTCATTGCCTCATTATAAAGAGCTGTCAGATACGACCTTCACTCTCAGTAGGCAACAATTATCTTAATAAGATATAGTCAACATAAGGTTGGACACCGCTCCGCATCAAATGTATAATTGCTTCCATTCGACTACTATTTGAGAAAGAAAGAAAGAAAGACGAGAGAGAGAGAGAGAGTGAAAGAGAGAGAGAGAGAGAGAGAGAGAGAGAGAGAGAGAGAGAGGAGAGAGAGAGAGAGAGAGAGAGAAAGACAGAGACAGACAGACAGACAGTCTCACCACTCAATAGGGAGCAGGTACACAGAGATGGCAATTACAGAACTTTGGGTCTTTACCTGGTGTGATTCTCTGTTTTTACACCTTGCCCTTAACGTTTGACCACTTACAAAGGATTTTGAAGTATACACATATATATTTTTATTCTTTATTGTTATTAACAACTAACACTACAGGTCAAACATTAGACCGCTAAACGGCGGCTGTTAGTGAGGCTTTCCCTAAAGTATTTTCTCCCCAATTAGTGGAATCAACTATTGCAAGCAGACAACGGTAGATATACTACCCAGTGAATTCCAGTCAGTAATAATAGTTTACAGACACTTATCTGGAATTTATAATAATGGGAGTGAATGGACAGCTGGTGGACTTATCATCTATCACTTTGGAGTTGAGTATAGATTTCACTGAACGAAGATGGAACGTCACCTATAGCCGATACAAAAAATACAAACTGCGTCGGTAGTAAATAGATTATCACAATCGATATTCAAATGTGCTATGTGTGTATTTTAACAAAACAGTAGTAGAAACAAGTTCTTTATTCTCTTTCTGGGTCATACATAAAGTTGTTGACTACAATTTCAGGATGTAAGGTCGGCGCTATGAAAAACTTTCGCAATTTTTTAATGTTGTTGATCCGCACAAAATAGAAGCCTCTTATTTCACTAGTGCAAAGGCTGAACAGAAGAGGCAGATGACTGCGGTGAAATCGAGTGGGGTGAAAACCTGCTTTAAACTAATGCTTGCTACTATGTTGCTTACGTGATATGTTTTGGACAATGTGGATATTAGAGTGAGGCTCGAACTTCAACCTGATACATGGGTTATACTCAGCGATAATGAAAATGCTGCTTTTATATAATATTAAATCAGCATCGACTGATGGATTGGATCGTCCTAGTACCCTACCAGGCAAGGATTAGCAGCTATTAATAAAGCTATGGTGCAGAACAGCTCCCCTATAACGTATACAGTGGCACCTCGACATCAGATTGCCCCTACTTACGATAAATTCGAATTACGATATAAATTTCATAAAAAAAATGCGACTCGACCTCAGATGGTGTCGTCAACATCCGATATTCATTGGTACACGTTCGGGTCGGACGAGCGCATGTGGTGGTTCCCGGTCATGTGGTCCGACCTGCCTCAGTTTACTACAAGCTACCCGCTTAGTGACGATCGTGCCTATAAGAAATTCCGCTTTTGTGGTGACTTTTTTGCATTTTGAACATTAAAGTAATTGTTATATAATACGCCATGAGTCCCAGGAAATTCAGTGGTAAGGCTCAACATATGAGACTAACGTTAAAAAGAAGGGAAAAACAAATGTCTCTTGAAATTTGTAGTGAGACAACAAGCACTAAACCACAACGTAGGTCCTAGTGGTATTCAGGCAAAACGTAAGAGAGCGAGAGTACCCCAGAGAACAATATCAACTGCCTGATGTGATTAATGGTAAGGGGACTCCCCTTCCAAACAGTAACAACTCTCCTCCTCCACCCCATCCATCACCATCTTACCATACGCCATCGAAATCCCTCCTAAAGGTAAGTGAAGTTGTTGGTACTGTATTGTAGTTAGGAAAAAAAACATTGTATTCCAGTATATAAATTGTATTGTTATGTTAAGTATTTTGGAGGGTGGGAACGAGATAATATCAATTCCCTTATTATCTTATGGGAAAAATTCGCTTCGCTTCCGACTGTTTTCCGATCCGTCTCTTGGAGGAACTGGATAGCAGCGTCGTAAGTCGAGGCAGCATTGTACTTGTCAATAAACTTTATACATAGACTATTATCCTAGGAACAAGGACGAGCGGTCGATAACATTAGACCAGCCTTGGGGTACACCGTCATACCTGACGACTATATTAGTAATTCTTCCGATATGGAGGCTGTGTCTAGCAGTATATAATCGTAACCCTTTATTTAGGAAAAACTGTGGGTTGAGTAAAAGGTTAATAACTCAGAACACGTACTAATATTATAAATATCGGCTGTGACTTCCCTCAATACACTGTGCCAAGTTATAGTATGCAGCGATTGCAGGCCTAGGCTTTGTATAAAGATAATGTACTGACTTATGATGCATCATTGCACGATAGGACGGAAACACATACTACGCCTTTAATTTACAACATGAGGATATAGACGATACTATCCCGCTTGAAAAAGAGTGGTAACCTACGGATCACTTTAGAATTTAAACAAGGGGGGTTGATAGAAAGTAAAGTCTGTACTGTACGTGATTTATGGACTGACCGCACTGGGTGTGACCAGTATAACGCTGAGCGACGAGTTATTGTTGAAACTAGAAGATAAATATGAATTGTTTGGAAATAAACTGAAGCTATTAGGAGTATATTTATGGCAGAAGGTAATTATCTAGGGTTGTTTCCCTAGCTAATGGATGTCGGAAAAGTTGTGAAAAGGCTGGTTAGACGAAGGACCTGTTGGTGTCATATAAATGCCCTCAGGAGCTGCGTAGGATCCTACTAATAAAAATGGGGCATTGGATAACATACTATGTCGCTGATAGTGCAGAGTAAAAAAAAACGCAAGATTTGTTATACTGGACAGTTCTGCGATCCCTAGTATAGGAACATATTCTCATATTTAGAAGAGATTATGTCCTGACTTCTAAAGATTATATCGATATATATTAATAAAAGAGAGATTGCAAACGCCTCGGACAGTTACGTTTGTGGGAATTAGGACAATTTGGTGTCGTCTTTTCCATCTTTCCCGTCTAACCTTGGAGGCGGCCCTTCTTCACTTCAATGAAGAATTTATATATGGACAATTTCGCAAGAACGATGCAAAAGTGATGAAATTTACTTATGCGAGGATGAAAATGCCCACATGCCTGCAGATTTTCTGCTTAAATGAGAATGAAAACTGTGAGAAATTGTGCCGAGACATTGCATAGCTAATAGAGAGGCGAGTTATAGATAGATAGACTGTAGGACGTATGATGTAAATAAATAACAAATAAATAGTAATGTATATGTTTATGTGTGTATGGGGGAGAAAGAGAGAGAGAGAGAGAGAGAGAGAGAGAGAGAAGAGAGAGAGAGAGAGAGACAGATGAGAGAGAGAGAGAGAGAGAGAGAGAGAGAGAGCGAGAGAGCAGAGAGAGAGAGAGAGAGAGAGAGAGAGAGAGAGAGAGAGAGGGATAGTATTTGAAAGGTATAATAAAGAATCTTTTTCTGCAGGTAGCGGAAAGCGGTGTTCAACGTGTGGAGCGAGAGAGCGAAGGACTTCAAGAAATGATCGCTGAAGAATAGTGCTTGTTGTTGTTGTTGTTGTGTTGTTGTTATTATTATTATTATATCATTAATTGTGAATGTGTGTATGT
>WNGS01007619.1:18962-30440 GCA_020271785.1 Procambarus virginalis
AAATGCCTCTCTGCAACACCAAAGATGACCTGATGCCATAAACACAACATTCCACCCTACGGTGCGGCAAATCTCGCTCTAACATTCACCTCCTGTTTTGTGGGCCGCTCCTCTATCTACAGCACAATGCAACAAGCACTCTAACTGGTGCAGTCATCGGGAGGACAAACCTCTCATGAAAGTTGTACCTACTATCAGAAGAAGAAGAAGAGATAAAAGTAACTCTAGTAGCTGGACTATAATGAAGCATCAGGCTCTGAGTAAGTAACTGGACTATAATGAAGCATCAGGCTCTGAGTAAAGTAACTGGACTATAATGAAGCATCAGGCTCTGAGTAAAGTAACAGGACTATAATGAAGCATCAGGCTCTGAGTAAAGTAACAGGACTATAATGAAGCATCAGGCTCTGAGTAAAGTAACAGGACTATAATGAAGCATCAGGCTCTGAGTAAAGTAACAGGACTATAATGAAGCATCAGGCTCTGAGTAAAGTAACTGGACTATAATGAAGCATCAGGCTCTGAGTAAAGTGACTGAACTACAATGAAGCATCAGGCTCTGGGTAAAGAAACTGGACTATAATGAAGCATCAGGCTCTGAGTAAAGTGACTGGACTATAATGAAGCATCAGGCTCTGAGTAAAGTAACTGGACTACAATGAAGCATCAGGCTCTGGGTAAAGAACTGGACTATAATGAAGCATCAGGCTCTGAGTAAAGTAACTGGACTATAATGAAGCATCAGGCTCTGAGTAAAATAATTTCACAATATAAGCAATGGTATTTCTCTACACTGACCACAGTGTAGAGAAACACCAAGATGACAGTTGACTTTATTAATAAAAAAGTTTCCTATATAAAAGTCAACTCTCATCTTGATGTGTATAGAGGCAATACTACACTCAGTTGGGTGAGAACAATGTGACCTTCAGCAGCGTACCTTCACTGAGGTGTGGACAGTCTTGACATTAGGGAAGAGTTCCTGGCACTTCTGGAGCCAATCTTCTATCTTCATGCTGCACTCATCAGCTGTGTCTATGGTTGTGTCAACCTCCTGTGGAGTGTTGACTGTGTCGAGGCTCCCCAACATGGCCTGCAGCTGAGTCTTCCCTTCCTCTCCTTGTGTTGTCATATCCACCACACTGGTATCCTCCAGTTCCAAGAGCTTCATTGCTGACTTGTTCTGCTCTACCAGAGCATAGAGTCTGTCCTGGAGCTGGAGGTGGTGAGTCTTCCAGTCCCCCAGCTGCCCCCGGTACTCCCCCAGCTGGGACAGTACCTCTTCACAGCTAATAATGAGGCTGCTGATGATGCTCTTCTGCTCCTGCACCAGGGAACGTAACTTCTTACTGATGCCTCTGGTGGTACCTTCATAAGGTTTTGCTGGCACTACTTCCTCAGTTGTTAGCTGGATATTTTTGAGTTTGCTAACTAAAGCCTCCACAGCATAGCTAATTGGGAACTGAGTAGCGGCTGTGGCAGCGTGCTCGGCACGGCAGCTGGGGCAGGTCAGCTGACCATTCTTGATAGCATTGTCAATACACTGGGAGCAGAATGTGTGGCCGCATGGCAGATTGCGAGGCCGTAGCTGATTGTCATCATAATCATTATAACACACTGAACATTCCTCTGGCTTGTTATCCTGTGGAAAAGAATATTTGATTTAGCTAGATGTACTTAAAACAAAACACCAGCGTTGCATGTAATGAAACGCCATTTTCTGGTTGAGTCCCAGCTCCCCAGAGCTATCTAGGCTGAATGGATGTGTATAACTTTCTGGCATCAGTCAAAGTGCTAGGAGTTCTTGCCTACTGGGGACCACAAGCCAGAACCTGGCCCCCCTCAGAGAGGCATGAGGAGCAATGGCCTATAGAAACCCCCATGTAGTTGTGAGCATTCTATATCGCGCCGGCGATCCAACATTCAGTTCTTACACTGGATGTCAAAAAATGCAAAAAACATCACTGACCGAGGGTGGGAGAAATGCCGGGGAGCCTCCGGGACTCACCCAGAAAAATGCGTTTCATTACATGCAACGCTGGTTTTCTGGGGGGTGCCCCGTCCTGTCCCCAGAGCTAACTACCCAAAGATATGGAAAAAACAGGGACTTACCCGAGAGGTGGTCTGTTCTCACTCCTCAACGCGAAGTCGAGACAACTGGCTGCAACCGCCGACCCAATGCAACGCAGGCCCGACCAAGCCCTGGGACATTCACCAGGTAGCGAGCTGCCAGGACCCTGTTCGACCTCCAAAAACCCCTGGCCCGAATGTCACCCAAAGACATGTTGCCAAAGATGGCAGCCAAAGCAGCAAACTTACGAACGTTGTGGACACAGGAATAGACCACAGGCTGGCTAGATTTAATAACCCTACGAACGACCTGAGAGACCTGAGCTCGGCAACAGGGAAGATGCGAAACCGGGTCAACCCAAAGTGCATCCCTGGTCACCGAAGTCGTGGTGCCAAGCATCAACGACCCAAGGCCCCTCCGGAATGCAGCCATCTAATTCTTCCCCAGAAAAGGAGACGTTGCAACTGAACAAAACGACCACCAGGACCAAATGAGCAGAAACCCCTGCACCAGAGAAGAGCATGAAGCTCCCCGACCCAACCCCCCGAGGCCAATGCCAACAGGAAAAGTGTCTTGGAAAAACAATCCTAAACGGAAGGGGCCACAACAAGCCAAGGAAAAGAGAGAAACGAGAGCACCCGGTCCAAAGACCAGACGGGCTCAGGAGACGCATGAGCAGGCCGGAGGTGAAACAGTGCACAAGACAGCTTGCGGAACGGGGCAGAAGTAACATCAACACCGAAAGCAAGCTGAAACAGCTCCGCCAGTGCTGCTCGGTACGAGCTGACAGTATTCGGCATAAGATGACGGTCCTTAACAAGAAAATTCGGCATAAGATGACAGTCCTTATAACAACCACGAATGGAAGGACAAGACAACCCTATCAGAGATCGAAAAACACCTACGCAGTGATAGGAAAAAATAGAAGGACTGCCAGGAAACTTCATACTGTCTCCGAGACGAAGTACGCAGGTGGTAGACCAACAACAAAGCCACCTGCGCATCATACAAGTGATGATAGACTCGAGTCAAAAACACCAGACGCGGATGGACCGATCTGCTGAAAGAGGCAGAGCCGCGGGAAGACCCTTGGGTTTGGACACCGAGCAAGCAGTGCCTGAACCAAGGCTGGGCCAGCCACCAAGAAGCCAGAAGGACAACTCTCCCTTAGTAAGTCTCCAAGCGAGCCAGGACCTGGAGCAACAGCTGAACCGGGGAAAAGAAGTACATGTAACCCCACCTTGCCCAGTCCAGTGGGAAGGCATTGACCCTGACGGCCTCGCAGTCAGGGAAGGGCACCATGGATACTGGGAGATGCCTCGACCACGCCGACGCAAAGCGATCCACTTCCGGAGGCCTGAACGTCTGGCACAGCCAGACGTTCTGTGGACAGGGAAATGAACCAGGACAGGCCGTTCGCTAAGACATTAGACACCCCCCAAACGTGAACTGCCAGGAGAGCCAAACCCTGAGAACTCAGCAGACGAGTCACCCGAAGTGACCAGCACGAAAGAGCCAAGGACTGCAAGGAACCCCCACAGTTCAGACAATGAACAACCGGGGAACAGTCCGAATGGAGCCTGGTCATTGATCTACAAGCGACCCGAACCCTCCGGAGCAACATCCACACCGCAATGAACTCCCGCACTGTGCTGTGGGCTCGACAGAAGAACAGACTCCACCACCCCTGGCCAGCCTGGTGAGCACTGGTCACAAAGCCCCAGCCAAGAGACGCGTTCATGAACACATTTAGCGAGGGCTCTGGTAGGCACCAAGGCACTGAACCCCGAAAAACCCGAAGAGGAAGCCGGCGTCGCAACAACTGACACAAAGTCCCCGGAGGCCAAACCCACCGGTCAAGAGAGAGGCGGAAGAGACATCCACGAAGAAACCAGAACAGCCTACAAAGCCACACCTGACTTGGCGGGTAGACCATCATGGCAATGTTCAGGCTCCTGCACAAACTCTTGAGCAACCGCCGCATGATCCGGAAGCCCCTCAGGAACAGACGAAGGCGGGAACACAAACGAAGCAGTCACCAGAGGAAGAGACAAGGAAGCATAACAAGCGTCCCACACAAGATCCAGCCAAGACCGAACCTGAGAGGGAACCAGATAGGACTTCCTCGAGTTCACCAAGAACCCGAACCCAGCAAGCTTGGAAAGAACCAAATCCCTGGTGAGCAGACATGCGGACTGACTCAAAGCCCAAACCAGCCAGTCGTCGAGGTAGGCCAGAACCCGAACACCTAACAGATGCAGCTGGGCCACCATGACCCGATTAAGGTGAGAGAATACGCAAGGTGCCAGATTCAAGCTAAACGGAAGGCAATGAAAGCAGTAACCTTAACACCCCACAACAAAACAGAGCCAATCCCTGAACCTTGGATGAACCAGGGCATGCCAATGTGTGTCCTTGAGGTCCAGGGACACCATCCAAGCGCTCTACTCCAACAGAAGACGGACCTGGAACAGAGTAG
Source organism: Procambarus virginalis (assembly GCA_020271785.1). Taxonomy (NCBI): domain Eukaryota; kingdom Metazoa; phylum Arthropoda; class Malacostraca; order Decapoda; family Cambaridae; genus Procambarus; species Procambarus virginalis. The sequence continues at coordinate 23,513 of WNGS01007619.1, forward strand.
TCATCCAGAAGGAGGGGCAATAAACCCACGGGTTCAGATGGGACAAGTCCAGAATGAACCAGAGGTCTGCGCAGTCCCATTTTGGGACCGGAAACAGGCGGGAAACCCACCCGAGGGATGAGGTCTTTCGACCACGGCCAAGCGAACCCACTCCGAGATGACATGATAGAGCGCAGGAGAAGAGGCCTGCCCTACGAGCCCCAAGCCCCCAGAGGGAGGGGGGCCATTCAACATCACCACAGGCCGTACGAAATGACCCATAAAGCCTACAAATCGTGGGACCAGGCGCGAGCGAACAGAGCGAGCCTCCTCCCCATCTCCCTTTCAATGGGACAAACTGCGATAGGACCAACACACCTTACAAGAACTTAAGCGGCACACAGGGTGATTCCCGCGCCGACCAGAAACAGACAGAACTGAAGGCTGCGCTTGCCCCGAATCTGGCACCACTGGCCTACTGTGACGGAAGGAACCCAGAGCCCTGGCATAACTTTTACGGGAAGTCCCTCCACGAGCCCCCCAGAGCACCAACAAGTCCGACATAGGCCGACAACTAATTGAAGCCACCTGCAGATACTGCACCACCACAGACTTTAACAGCAATGGACAAAAAGGTGAGGACAACCTAAGAGACAGGGCCCACGTGGATTCCAAGGCAGAAGCAAGCATCGCCTGCCGACACGCGAGGAAAGAAGCATAAAACCGCAATACAGCATCCCGTAGGAGCGGTGCGAACAGCTTCAACAAGGCAGACGACGCCTGCACTGCTCAGGGCAGCGCACCCGACCCAGCAGCGGCCCAAGTGCCCCCACATCCAACTCAAGCCAATCCAAGGACAGTTCGAGGAGGGAAAAGAAATGCAGGGCCGAATCCAGCTGGCCACGAGTATGCAAATCCTCTGCAACCAAGGCAGCCGAAAGGAAGGGAACCTGCAAATGAAGCTGCATCACATAAACATCCTGCAGAAGGGCAGGGGAAAACAAACACGCACTGATGTGCTCGAACTTGCACCCCAGGAAAACCTGCAACGCTGTCCGAGCTTCCCTCCACTCGAGTGCATGGGACCGACAGAATGTGTGCCAAGCCTCCAACATAAAGAGTGGGCAGTCTGCCAACCAGGATGACTACGGAATTTCATAATGAACCCAGTACGTACAAGATGATCCTTACACGAATGCACGCGTATCCATCCTGAACGCATACTCCTGGTCGCGCAGGAGGTAAGCCGCAATAGCTTACCTCCTGAGATGGGACGCTGGAAGTAAAAAACCTCCGGAAAGATGGGACCGAGGAACCCACGGGATCACGGAACCGAACCCGGGGAGGTTATATCTTGAGATGATTTCAGGGCTTTAGTGTCCCCGCGGCCCGGTCCTCGACCAGGCCTCCACCCCCAGGAAGCAGCCTGTGACAGCTGACTAACACCCAGGTACCTATTTACTGCTAGGTAACAGGGGCATAGGGTGAAAAAAACTGCCCATTGTTTCTCGCCGGCGCCTGGGATCGAACCCGGGACCACAGGATTACAAATCCAGCGTGCTGTCCGCTCGGCCGACCGGTGAGGGGTAGACACCAAATCCAAATCATACGAGGAGGGTTCGAAAGTGAACCCTTCACCCTGTAATACTAAGCCCCGCTTTGAGGGCAGAAAACCCCAAGCAGGGTCCAATGGGGCCCAAGGCCACCAAGTCAACCCCTCCCCTGCCCCGGAAACCCCATTCTGAGAACCCGGCACCGAGCCGGCCTCCAAACCACCCTCCTCTAAGAAAGAAGTGGGAGCAGCCAAAAAAGCCGGAACAAAGGCGGCCCACTTGTCAGACCCAGAAGCTCCGCAAGAGGATCAGGCTCAAATGCCACTGCCGCAACCCCAGAAGGGGATTCCCTCGAGACCGCCTGAGTCTCAACACCAACTAGGCCCTGCCCTGACTCCAAAACCCTCAGACGCTTAGGAGCCAGAAGCAAGGGGGGGGGGGAAGGGACCAGATGCACAATGGAAGGGGAAGGACTAGGAAGGGCGGACGGAACCAGAGCCGAAGCGACTCCACCCCCCCAAGTCCAGGTCCCTATAACCAAAACGGGGCAGTCTCGGGGCATCTGGGGCCGCAACCAACCTAGCACATTGCAGCAACCTAAACCTAGCATGCAACGCAGCAGCTTCCTGCACCCTCATATCAGTACCAGTAGCTTTGGTGAACTGGAGCATACACAACAAATATCGCACAACACCGGGTCAAATGAATCTCCGACCCAACAGGCAGCATGGCGGGAGCCACAACCGGTGAATGTCACCCTGAGACAAGGGGACAGAGCAACCTTCAAGCTCGCACGAAGCGAGGGGGATTTTCAAGGGTCACATTCATTGGACCACAGAGCTTCCGCGGGGTTTTCCAGGGGCCCTTAGCCTTATTAACCCTCGTGTTGCTCAGTGCTAATTAGCATTTGTCACCCACAGGTGCATACCAAAAAAAAAAAAAAAAATTCTAAACCTGTTAATTTGTGTTCTCTGATTATGGGAAAAATAATAAAAAAATCGTAAGTGGCATATATTGCCCACTATAGGGCGGGGAAGTCCAGCAAAAAACAGGCGCTGACTCAGTGTGCGTCCCAGACGGTCTGTTGCTCGCCAGCTGTCAGGCCGGAGTTGCCATAAAGAGATAATTACCTAATTATTTCAATGTCTGTTTGATTTTCGTAGTTTTTTGCTGTAATATTATTCAATAGTGTGTAGTGTGATATATTTATATAATTACATGAGTGAATCATCACTGTACTCAAAAATATGGTGTGCATATTGTTGATTCAATTATTATGTTCATCAAACAGTGAACAAATACTTTGTCAGTTATTACACTGTATACACAGGTTATATATAAGTATCTGCATGTTTTGTTCACCATAACGAGCCACTAAGTTGGTATTATGAGTCAAAAAGCAACGAGGAGTGACCGCCACACACCAGCCAGCCACTCACTCCCTCAACACCTCACTCGCCCACATTCTCCTTCCACCATACTGTTTTTGCTTTTATTCACTATATACAGATGTTATATATAAGTATCTACATTCGTGTTCACCATAACGATCCACTAAGTTGGCATGCTGAGTAGCAGTGGCAGCCAGTGGCAGCCCGCCACTGGCCGCCACTTAAGTTGCGCAACTTATGGGTTAACACACTAAGCGAAGCCCAGGCAGGGTACTGTGAACCGGCGCCCAAGTCTACCAAACAAACTGCAAAAAGTTGAACCCCCGGGACGTGTCCACTCACGGGGGCCTAGTGGGGAATACCACCAAAATACAGATTAGAATATATATACTGTATACCCCTACAACAGCTAAGGGGTAACCATGAAGGCAGACCCCCCCCCTCCACCAGACAGAAAACAAAAACAGAAGAAAAACCCCACAAGAGGACAACGTACCCAGGCAGAACAAAGCCGGCCACTATAATTAGTGAAAACTAGCTGTGCATTACCCCATGCCCCTACCAGTGATGAAAACTACCTCCTATCCTGAGACACACAAGGGCAAGAAAACCTCAGCAGACCCCAATGACCGGGCAAGTACCGAGCAGTAAAAGGCACAGCGGAGGCAGATCCCAAGATGACTTGTGGAAGGTGGCCCCAAGCCCCAAGAGCAGGATTTACCGGGCACCTAAGGAAGGTAGCTCTAGGTGCATGCAGCCCGACTACCTTGGAATATTACTCCTGGCTCACACACCACCTGGAGAGACAGCCCACGTCACAAAACACAGAACTGAGACAAAAAATTTGGAGCCAGAGGCACAAGACTTTCCCAGAATCGCATCAGCCAAGAACTGAAGGTTGGATTGCCAGCACGAGGGTCTGGGGATCCCACTTCCCCCTCCTAAGGAGTTGGGGGGGGGGGGTTTGCAGACAGCGGCGCAGCAACAGGATGACATCATGCTCGTTTGCTAATTTTTGTCTGGGGAGTTCTGTCCACTTGTTCAGCTTGCGGTAGCAATAGTTTCACCAGAATAGGGGTTTGTTTTTGGGGGCCTACCTTTCTGGGTGCCAGACCCTGTTGATGGCAGACATAGAATGCTCCCAACCACAGGGGGGGGGGGGTTCTATAGGCCAATGCTCCTCGTGCCTCTCTGAGCCAGGTTCTGGCTCGTGGTCCCTGGTAGGCAAGAACTCCAAGCACATTGACTGATGCCAGAAAGTTACACATATCCATTCAGCCTGGATAGCTCCGGGGAGTCGACGGGGCTCCCCCCAGAGAAGTAATATTATAGTATTTTATTTACTAATACAAATTGCATAATATTTATATACATTCTTTGTATTAGCTATTCTAGAGCAGAGTTAATATCACTGACAGATTAACATATTCACAGCAGGGCCAATATTTTTTAAACATATCCCAGAGTATGGGATAATATTTTTGGTAACATATTGCAGCAGCATAGCTGCTTGGAAGCCGTACCCGAGAGTACAAACTACCAAAACCTGTCCTTACTTTCTTATGAATAATGGAAGAAAACGTATGTATCATATAGAATAATGGGGGAAGGATCAAGTATTCTTAGTCTAAGCTGGACATTAAGTGCACTGTGGGTTAAATCTTTACACGTGGGTTTTATTGAACAACTCCAGAATATTTTACACCTATTAACTATAGGAATACACGATTACGTTACAGGATTGTTGAGATTGAGTGATACTCTTCACCAAACATAAACATGGTGGATGGATTGACTATTGGTCCCACACAAATCTGGGCTTAGTCGTTATTTTACTATACACTTTCTTGGTAATATTACTTTCTTAGTAATGTAGCATGGATTTTTACAATATAATTTCTTTACACTTAATCACTTTACTAACAGGGACCAGGTTGATGGAGTTTAACCCTTAAAGTGTTGCAACGTATATGATGTGCTAGGCGTTTTACCAGTAAACTGCGCTTCACGTCAAATGACGTGTATGGGTACGCGCACGATTGAATGTCCCGCCGGGTATCTGGGGTTCCCATACGCTGCCCACGGGCTATAGTAAACAGCGGCCATTTTGAAAAAAATTCCCGCTCACGCTCCGAAGGCCTGGGAAGCCTCAGTTTAGCGACAGTCACCATGGCGAGCGCACGGTCATTATGGCAACCTTAGAAATTTTTTTAGTGAGTATAATTGGACAGACTTGTTGCTAGCAAGGAAGAAGTGAATGAGATGTATGTCAAGTTTTGTGAAATATATGATAAAGGCACAAACAAATTATACCAAAACAGAGATGCAGAACTAGGAAACAGGATTGGTTCAATAGGAATTGCGAGAGGGCCAGAGACCAAAAGACACAAAAATGGAATCAATACAGGAAGAGGCCAAACCCCCAAACATACCAAGATACAAAGATGCGAGAAACAACTACACGGCAGTGAGGAGAGAGGCAGAAAGAAATTTTGAAAAAGGGATTGCAGACAAATGTAAAACAGAACCAGGTCTATTCTATAAATTCATAAACAACAAATTGCAGGTAAAGGATAATATTCAGAGGTTGATAATGGGAAATAGATTCACGGAAAATGAAAGGAAATGTGTGAAACACTAAACGAAAAGTTCCAAAGTGTGTTTGTACAAAATGAAATCTTTAGGGAACCAGACACAATAAGAATTCCAGAGAACAACATAGAGCACATAGAGGTGACTAGAGACGAAGTGGAAAAAATGCTCAAGGAGCTAAGTAAGAACAAGGCAGTTGGTCCAGATGGAGTTTCACCATGGGTTCTGAGAGAATGTGCACCTGAGCTCAGCATTCCACTTCAGCTGATTTTTCAGGCATCCCTGTTCACAGGAGTTGTAGCTGATGTGTGGAAAAAGGCTAACATAGTTCCAATCTACAAAAGTGGAAGCAGGGAAGACCCTCTTAATTATAGACCTGTATCATTGACAAGTGTAATAGTCAAAATATTGGAAAAAATAATTAAAACTAAATGGGTAGAACACTGGAGAGAAATGATATAATATCAGACGACAGTATGGTTTTCGATCTGGAAGATCCTGTGTAACGAACTTACTCAGTTTCTATGATCGAGCAACAGAGATTTACAGGAAAGAGATGGTTGGGTTGACTGCATCTATCTGGACCTAAAAAAGGCTTTCGACAGTTCCCCATAAGAGGTTGTTCTGGAAACTGGAACATATTGGAGGGGTGACAGGTAAGCTACTAACATGGATGAAAAATTTCCTGACAGAAAAATGAGGGCCGTAATCAGAGGCAAGGTATCGGATTGGAGGAATGTCACGAGTGGAGTACCACAGGGTTCAGTTCTTGCACCGGTAATGTTCATTGTCTACATAAACGATCTACCAGAGGGATTACAGAATTACATGAACATGTTTGCTGATGATGCTAAGATAATAGGGAAGATAAGAAACCTAGATGATTGTCATGCCCTTCAAGAAGACCTGGACAAAATAAGTATATGGAGCAATACTTGGCAAATGGAATTTAATGTGAATAAATGCCATGTTATGGAATGTGGAATTGGAGAACATAGACCCCACACAACCTATAAATTATGTGAGAAATCTTTAAAGAATTCTGACAAAGAAAGGGATCTAGGGGGGTTCTAGATAGAAAACTGTCACCTGAGGATCACATTAAGAACATTGTGCGAGGAGCCTATGCTACACTTCTAACCTAAGAATTGCTTTTAAATACATGGATGGCGAAATACTAAAGAAATTGTTCACGACTTTTATTAAACCAAAACTGGAATATGCAGCGGTTGTGTGGTGCCCATATCTTATGAAGCACAACAACAAACTGGAAAAGGTGCAAAGACACGCTACTAAGTGGCTCCCAGAACTGAAGGGCAAGAGCTATGAGGAGAGGTTAGAGGCATTAAATATGACAAAACTAGAAGATAGAAGAANGTATGTTAGTTGTTAATAACAATAAAGAATAAAAAT
>WNGS01007620.1:0-10481 GCA_020271785.1 Procambarus virginalis
AAGCCCACGGTTAAAGAATAACATCTGCGGCATATGCGAGGCTAGCTAACATCAGAACTGCCTTCAGAAACCTGTGCAAGTAATCGTAAGAACCTTGTATATCATGTATGTAAAGCATACGGCCTGGATGGAGCCTGTACCATGTCAAGCACAAGAGAGAACTGGGAAAAAAGTTCAGAGGTAACCACTAGGCTAGTCCCATAACTGAGAGGCATGAGTTACGAGGAAAGGTTGAGGGAACTGCACTTCACGTCGCCGGAAAACAGAAGAGCCCGGGGAGACATGATCACCACATACAAAATTCTCAGGGGAATTGACAAGGTAAACAAGGATGGAATATTTAACGCGAGTGGTACACGCACAGGCTGGCACAGTGGTACAGTAAATTAGTGAACTGTAACCAACAGACACAACGATACAGTGACTGACTCCAGAGCTTTGTGTAGAGAAGAACCGCCATCATCAATCTACTGGATCTTAGTGAATCACCGCGTGGGAGGCGACGACGGCACACCGTCATCCAGACATCCTTATTTCTCTAGTTGTGCGAGCGGGAGGCAGACTGGTAGGTACCCCTCTCTGGTCAATTATTCAGATGTACAGAGTGAGGTAAAATATTATCAGATTCTTGTTCAGTATATCACATATATTTAAAATTTCAAAGCGGCTCATCCGGGCAGATGTTGACACTTGCGGAGCTATCGTGACACACACACACGCATGCACGCGCGAGCACGCACACAAGCACGCACACACGCATGCACACACACACACACACAAACGTTAGTTAGGGTAGAATGGATTAAAACTTTTGTGGAAAGGTCATAAGGCGTCAAACACTCATATTCCACCCCCCTCTCTTACCCCCCATCTCACTAACCCAAAACACTCCCCGCTCCACTCCCACTCCCCCTACAATTGACCTGAAGTGACCATCTCTGCCAAGTTTCCCACGGATCACCCCCCCCCCCTAAAAACACACACCCAAATACAGACAAATCCAATCACAGCATAACAGGAACAGGGGCAACCTTAATAGCCAAAGGTAACAGGGGAACAGGGAAAAGTCAAGGTGATGATATGAAGGAAATGTTCGCCCAGTTTTTGGAGGATATCAAGTGTGAGATGCAGGGAAAGATGTAGAAATGAAGAATGAAATAAGCAACCTGAAAAGAGAGCTGACAGCAGCAAAGGAAGAGATTAGAACCCTAAAAGAGACAGTGTTCATGCTGAGACTCAGATAATCATCCAAGGGAAAGTAGAAACAGTATACTGGAAGAGAATGCCACTATAAAAGCAACATTTGCAGAAATGCTAAAAAAAATAACTCTGAAGTAATGTCCACAATGATGGAGGAGGCCATGAAAGCAGCCACCTCACAGGAAACAGCACACTCCATTAGCCAGCTGCTGGAAAGAAAATTATCAATGGTAGCTGTGGGTATTACAGAGCAGGAAGGCTTCAATAGGACAGAGTGGAATAAGCAACCTCACCAGCCTATGCTATGTCTCTCCTCCCCGCTTTTCCTTCCTTTCCTCCCTCCCCCTTCATCCCATACCCTCCCTGAACCCCCGTTTCACATGACCCTCTGCCCCTCACCCCAATATCCTCCGAGACCCTGTTATCCACCTCACAAATCCTCACACCCATGGAACAGCTTTCCCCACCAGCAGAACACTCACCAAGGAGGCGAATTGAGAAGGGAGAGAAGAAAGTGAGCCTCAATGCAATGTACACTAACATAGATGGAATTACAAATAAAGGAAATGAACTTGGAGAATGGGTACTAGAAGAAAACCCAGACATAATACCACTCAAAGAAACGAAGATAACAAAAACCATAACAAATGCAATGTTCTCACAGGACTATTATGTTATGAGGAAAGAGAGAGAAGGAAGAGGCGGTGGTGGTGTAGCTCTGCTGGGAAGAAAAGGCTGGAATTTTGAGGAGATGGTTATTCAGGGCTGTGAAGGTTTCAGTGGCTACATAACAAGTACCATAACAACTGGAGGATAAAAAATTATAGTCGTAGTCATATATAACCCACCACCAAATGGCAGAGGACCCAGACAGGAGTATGATAGAAACAACATGGCCGCCATTAACATAATAAAGAGAGCAGCTTCTGTTGCTAACAGGAATGGATCTGGACTACTAATCATGGGAGACGTCAACCACGGGAAGATAGATTGGGAGATCAGAAATACGCATAGAGGACCAGAAACATGGAGAGGTAAGCTGCTGTACGTGACAACAAGACACTTTCTAAGCCAGCACATCAAGGAACCAAAAGAATGAGAGGAGGAGAAGATGAACCAGCCATGCTTGATCTAATATTTACCCTAAATGAGTGGGATATAAGAAAAGATAAGATAGAAGCACCCTTGGGAATGAGTGACCATAGTGTATTGAACTTGGAGTACCTGGTAGAGCTAGGAATTATCTCCCCAAAAAAAGAACTAGAAAAAAAAGGTTGGCATTCCGAAAGGGGAAGTATGAGGAGATGAGAAGTTTCCTAAGGGACACAGACTCTGTGTCCCTTAAGAACACAGGGGTCTGTGTCCCACAGACCCAATGTGTGTCTGTGTCCCACAGACCCAATGTGGGACCCAGACCTCAGAGCTAAGTCGGTACATGATATGATGGACTGTGTCACCCAAAAGTGTCAGGAGGCAGTAAACAGGTTCATCCGGGGCCAAAGGGAAAAATCCGAGAAGCAAAAGAAGAATCCTAGTATACTAGGGCATGTATGGAAGCAAAGGGACTGAACAAAAGGGCGTTGAGGAACTTCCGGAATAACAGAACACCAGAAAGCAGAGAGAGGTGCCAAAGAACCAGGAATGAGTATGTTAGGGTGAGAAGCAGAGAAAAATTATGAAAATGATACAGCAAACAAACCCAAGACCGAACCAAAGCTACTCTATAGTCACATCAGGAGGAAAACAACAGTGAAAGAACAGGTAATGAAACTTAGAGCAGGCGAGGGCTGGTATACAGAGAATGAAAAAGAGGTGTGTGAAGACCTCCTGGAACAAGAGGTTCCAGGAGGTCTTCACAATTAAACAAGGTGAGGTCACTGTGGTAAGAGATAAGGTAGTGAAGCAGGCGGCCTTGGAAGGGTTCGAAATTACGAGAGAGGAGGCCAAGAGACACCTGCTTGATCTGGAAGTTAGAAAGGTTGTTGGTCCAGACGGGTTCTCACCATGGGTACTGAAAGAGTGTGCAGAGGCACTTTGCTTGCCACTCTCCATTGTGTATAGTAGGTCATTGGAGACGGAAGACCTACCAGATATATGGAAGATGGCGAATGTGGTCCCAATATATAACAACATTGCCTCTTGCCTGTGGGCGACAGGCAAGAAGCACTGAACTACTGGCCAGTGTCCTTGACTTGTATTCCACACAAGGTGATGGAGAAGATCATGAGAAAAAACCTAGTAACACATCCAGAGAGAAGGGACTTCGTGACAAATCGCTAACAAGGGTTCAGGGAGGGTAAATCTTGCCTGACTGGCTTAATAGAATTCTACGACCAGGTGACAAAGATTAAGCAAGAAAGAGAAGGCTGGGCGGACTGCATTTTCTTGGATTGTTGGAAAGCCTTTGACACAGTACCGCATAGGAGGCTGGTACATAAGCTGGAGAGACAGGCAGGTGTAGAGGGTAAGGTTCTCCATTGGATAAGGGAGTACCTAAGTAGTAGGAAGCAGAGAGTAACGGTGAGGGGTGTGACCTCAGATTGGAGTGAAGTCACCAGTGGAGTCCCACAGGGCTCTGTTCTCGGTCCTATCTTGTTTCTGATATATGTAAATGATCTCCCGGAGGGTATAGATTCATTTCTCTCAATGTTTGCTGACGATGCCAAAATTATGATAAGGATTAAGACAGAGGACTGCTTGAAGCTTCAAGAAGACCTAGACAAGCTGAAGGAATGGTCGAACAAATGGTTGTTACAGTTTAACCCAAGCAAATGTAATGTAATGAAGATAGGTATATATTGCAGGAGGCCAGATACTAGGTATCATCTGGAAGATGAAGTTCTTCAAGAGTCAGAGAGAGAAAAAGACTTGGGGGTTGACATCACGCCAGACCTGTCCCCTGCAGCCCATATCAAGAGGATAACATCAGCAGCATATACCAGGCTGGCCAACATAAGAACGGCATTCAGAAACTTGTGTAAGGAATAATTCAAAACTTTGTATACCACATATGTCAGGTCAATCCTGTAGTATGCAGCACCAGCATGGAGTCCATATCTAGTCAAGGATGCTGAGAGGTATGAGCTACGAAGATAGACTTCAGGAATTAAACCTCACTTCGCTGGAAGACAGAAGAGTTAGGGGGGACATGATCACCACATTCAAGATTCTCAAGGAAATTGATAGGGTAGATAAAGACCGGCTATTTAACACAAGGGGCACACACACTAGGGGACACAGGTGGAAATTGAGTGCCCAAATGAGCCAGAGAGACGTTAGAAAGAATTTTTTCAGTGTCAGAGTAGCAGACAAATGGAATGCATTAAGAAGTAATGTAGTGGAGGCTGGCTCCATACACAGCATTAAGTGTAGATATGATAGAAACCAGTAGGCTCAGGAACCTGTACATTAGTTGGTGACCGTTGAGTGGCGGGACCAATGAGCCAGAGCTCAACCCCCCGCAAGCACAACTCGGTAAGTACATACACATTCCAGAGGGCTACTAGGTAATAAGAAAAGAGAGGACACAAAGACAGGGAGGGGGAGTGGCACTCCTAATAAACCGGAAATGGAAGTTTGAAGACCTGGGAAATCGGGTTACTAATGAGGGCACAAGCTTCATACATGGAATCTGACAGCAGATGGAAAGAAGATTGTGATCTTGGTAATCTACAATCCCCCACCAAAGAGTAGAAGACCCAGGCAGGAGTCTGATGATGACAACATGGCATGCATAGGTGAACTGCAGAAGGCAACAACATTATCTCACAGAGAGAGCAAAGCTGCTGGTCATGGGGGATCTCAGTCATGGAGAGATAAATTGGGAATGAAGGGGACGAAACGTGGGAAGGAAAGTTAGTAGATGTTATAGACAGGAATTTCCTAACACAACATGTGAAGGAAGACACAAGGGAAAGAGGAGGAGATGCACCGAGGCTATAAGACCTGATTTTCACCCAGAACGTAGAAGACATCGAGAATTTGGAGTATGAAATTCCTCTAGGGGGCCAGCGAACATTGTGTCCTAGTCTTGACTACATGATGGAATTCAAACTTGTGACCTTGGGACAAGAGGTTTTGGGAAAGGAGAGTTGACTACAGGAAAGGGGGTTACAGGAGGATAAGGACTACCTGAGAGAAGTGCAGGGGGTGGAAGAAATTAGAGGAAAAACAGTCCAAGATATGATGGACCTGGTCATACGGAAATGCCAGGAGGACGAAGACAGATTTATACCAACAGTAAAGGGAAAAAAAAGAGGAATATAATAACCCATGGTTTAATAGACAGTGTCAGGAAGCAAAAATGGCCAGCAGGCGGGAGTGGAGGAAGTACAGACGACAAAGGACAGAGGACAACAGGATCAGATGCAACAGAGCTAGGAACGATTGCATTAACATAAGACGAACATCGGAAAGGAACTATGAGAACGATATTGCGATCAAAGCGAAAAAAGCAACCTAAATTACTACCCGGCCATATAAGAAGAAAAATGTCTGAGAACGGTCAAGTGACAAGACTAAAGAAAACAGTGGGGGCATATACAGAAAGTGAGAAGGAATTCTGCGAGGCACTGAATGCCAGCTTCCATGGAGTGTTCACTACCGAGCCTGAGCAGCTCCCATTGTTAGAAGAGATTACCTAGATGGAAGACTATCAGATATAGAGGTGACAGCAGAGGAGGTAATGAAACAGTTGACAACAGTGGATGCAACTAAAGCGGTTGGACCAGACAAGTATCACTGTGGATACTAAAGAAGCAGCGCAGGCCCTCAGTGTGCCTCTGGCAATGATCTTTAATGAGTCACTTATGTTGGAAGAATTGCCCAGTTGCTGGAAGAAGGCAAATGTTGTACCGATTTCATGAAAGGTGATAGGGAGGAGGCACTTAACAATAGACCTGTATCACTGACAAGCATCACCTGTAAAATACTTGAAAAAATAATTAGGCTAAGACTGGTTGCACACCTGGAGAACGTTAGGTTGAAAACAAACATCAACATGAGTTCTGGAAAGGGAAATTGTGCGTAACTAACCTTTTGGAATTCTTTGATAAATAACGAGGATAATACAGGACAGAGGTGGTTGGGTAGACTGCATATTTCTGGACTGCCAAAAAGCCTTTGATACAGTACCGCACATGAGACTGCTGTTCAAACTCGAGAGGCAGGCGGGGGTGGAAGGAAAAGCCCTAGCATGGGTAAGGAACTACCTAACAGGAAGGAGGCAAAGAGTTACGGTAAGGGGCGAGAAGTCGGACTGACAAACAGTAACGAGTAGAATACCTCAAGGATCGGTGCTGGGACCAATTCTATTCTTAATATATGTTAACGACATGTTTGCTGGAGTAGAGTCTTACATGTCGATGTTCACGGATGACGCAAAGTTGATGAAAAGAGTTGTGACAGATGAGGATTGCAGGATCCTCCAAGAGGACCTGAACAGGTTGCAGAGATGGTAAGACAAATAGCTAATGGAGTTCAACACGAGCAAATGTAAAGGTATGGAAATGGGACTAGGTGATCGGAGACCAAAGGGACAGTACACAATGAAGGGGAACAGCCTACCTGTGACGACACGAGAAAGAGACCTGGGCGTGGACGTAACACCTAATCTATCTCCTGAAGCACATATAAATAGCATAACGACAGCACCGTACTCTGCACTAGCAAAAGTTAGAACATCATTCAAAAACCTAAGTAAGGAAGCATTTAGGGCGCTTTACACTGCCTATGTGAGGCCAGTCTTAGAGTATGCCGCCTTATCATGGAGTCCCCATCTGAGGAAGCATATTAGGAAACTGGAAAAGGTTTAGAGGTTTGCAACGAGACTCGTACCAGAGTTATGAGGGATAGGGTATGAGGAGCGCCTGAAGGAACTATGCCTTGCGACACTAGAAAAAAAGAAGGGAGAGGGGGGACATGATAGGAACGTATAAAATAGGGGGATTGACTGAGTGGACAGAACGAAATGTTCACACGGAACAGTAACAGAACGAGGGGACTTGGGAGGAAGCTGAAAACACAGATGAGTCACAGAGATGTTAGGAATTTTTCTTTTATCGTGAGAGTAGTGGGAAAATGGAATGCACTTAAGGAACAGGGTATGGAAGCAAATACTATTAATAATTTTAAAACCAGGTATGATAGAGAATATGACCGGAATCATTGCTGTAAACATCCTATGCTCCAAAGGCAGGATCCAAGAGTCATGCTCGATCCTGCAGACACAAATAGGTGAGTACACACACACACACACACACACACACACACACACACACACACACCACACACACACACACACACCACACACACACACACACAACACACACACACACACACACACCACACAACCACACACACACACACACACACACACACACACACTTAGGTACTCCTGTATCCGTTGATACAGGAGTACCTAAGCAACAGGAGACAACGAGTCAGTGTGAGGGGTGAGGTCTTAGATTGGCGAGACGTTACGAGTGGAGTCCCGCAGCATGGACCTATACTGTTTCTGATATATGTAAATGATCTCCCAGAGGGTATAGAATCGTTTCTCTCAATGTTTGCCGATGATGCAAAAATATGAGGAGGATTGAAACCGAGGACGATAGTAAGAGGCTACAAGACGACCTAGACAGACTGAGTGAATGGTCGAACAAATGGCTGTTGAAGTTCAACCCGAGTAAATGCAAAGTAATGAAACTAGGCAGTGGAAACAGGAGGCCAGACACAGGATACAGAATAGGAGATGAAGTACTTAATGAAACGGACAGAGAGAAAGATCTAGGAGTTGATATCACACCAAACCTGTCTCCTGAAGCCCACATAAAAAGCATAACATCTGCGGCATATGCGAGGCTGGCTAACATCAGAACAGCGTTCAGGAACCTGTGTAAGGAATAATTCAGAATCTTGTACACCACATATGTAAGACCAATCCTGGAGTATGCAGCCCCAGCATGGAGCCCGTACCTTGTCAAGCACAAGACGAAGCTGGAAAAAGTCCAAAGGTATGCCACTAGACTAGTCCCAGAACTAAGAGGCATGAGTTACGAGGAAAGGCTGCGGGAAATGCACCTTACGACACTGGAAGACAGAAGAGTAAGGGGAGATATGATCACAACCTACAAAATCCTCAGAGGAATCGAAAGGGTAGACAAGGACAAACTATTCAACACTGGGGGAACGCGAACAAGGGGACACAGGTGGAAACTGAGTACCCACATGAGCCACAGAGACGTTAGAAGGAACTTTTTCAGTGTCAAAGTAGTTAACGGATGGAATGCATTAGGCAGTGATGTGGTGGAGGCTGACTCCATACACAGTTTCAAGAGTAGATATGATAGAGCCCAGTAGGCTCAGGAATCTGTACACCAGTTGATTGACAGTTGAGAGGCGGGACCAAAGAGCCAAAGCTCAACCCCCGCAAGCACAAAAGGTGATTACAAATAGGTGAGCACACACACCACACACACACACACACACACACACCCACACACACACAGGGGCCAGGGGGGCCAGGTAGCCTGGTGGATAACGCGCAGGATTCGTAATTCTGTGGCGCGGGTTCGATTCCCGCACCCGGCAGAAACAAATGGGCAAAGTTTCTTTCACCGAATGCCCTGTTACCTAGCAGTAATAGGTACCTGGGAGTTAGTCAGCTGTCACGGGCTGCTTCCTGGGGTGTGTGTGTGGTGTGAAAAAAAAAAAAAAAAAAAAAAAAAAAAAAAAAGTAGTAGTGTAGTTAGTAAACAGTTGATTGACAGTTGAGAGGCGGGCCGAAAGAGCAAAGCTCAACCCCCGTAAAAAAAAATACAACTAAGTGAAAAAAAAAAATACAACTAAGTGAATACACACACACACACACACACACACACACACACACACACACGCACGCACACAAGTACATGCAAATAATGGTTTTATATGCTCTATCACTTTCCCTATTCTTAGCAAGTCGTAATATAGAATTTATACACAACAGATTTGAGAACCGTAAAAATTTGAATTTCCATGAATAGTTCAACTCGCTCTGCCAGGAAGATCAAAGTCAGGGAAGTGGTGAGTCGGAGAAGACGAAGCTTTTCACACACTGTCTCCTGTTTGATGCTTAACTGTGTTGCCTTGCGTAACCTTCTTCTGAATCTCAGAGCTTTCAATAGTGTTAGTGATAACGAGATGTTGGAGATAACAAGGTGTTGGAGATAACAAGGTGTTGGAGATAACAAGGTGTTGGAGATAACAAGGTGTTGGAGATAACAAGGTGTTGGGAGGATACAAGGTGTTGGGATAACAAGGTGTTGGAGATAACGAGGTGTTAGAGATAACGAGATGTTGGAGATAACAAGGTGTTGGAGATAACAAGGTGTTGGAGATAACAAGGTGTTGGAGATAACAAGGTGTTGGAGATAACAAGGTGTTGGAGATAACAAGGTGTGGAGATAACAAGGTGTTGGAGATAACAAGGTGTTGGAGATAACAAGGTGTTGGAGATAAAAGGTGTTGGAGATAACAAGTGTTGGAGATAACAAGGTGTTGGAGATAACAAGGTGTTGGAGATAACAAGGTGTTGGAGATAACAAGGTGTCGGAGATAACAAGGTTCGGAGATAACAAGGTGTTGGAGATAACAAGGTGTTGGAGATAACAAGGTGTTGGAGATAACAAGGTGTTCGAGATAACAAGGTGTTCGAGATAACAAGGTGTTGGAGATAACAAGGTGTTGGAGATAACAAGGTGTTGGAGATAACAAGGTGTTGGAGATAACAAGGTGGGGAGATAACAAGGTGTTGGAGATAACAAGGTGTTGGAGATAACAAGGTGTTGGAGATAACAAGGTGTTGGGAGATAACAAGGTGTTGGAGATAACAAGGTGTTGGAGATAACAAGGGTTGGAGAGAACAAGGTGTTGGAGATAACAAGGTGTTGGAGATAACAAGTTGTTGGAGATAACAAGGTGTTGGAGATAACAAGGGTTGGAGATAACGAGGTGTTAGAGATAACGAGATGTTGGAGATAACAAGGTGTTGGAGATAACAAGGTGTTGGAGATAACAAGGGTTGGAGATAACAAGGTGTTGGAGATAACAAGGTGTTGGAGATAACAAGGTGTTGGAGATAACAAGGTGTTGGAGATAACAAGCTCTTCGAGACATCAAAGACACTTCGAGACATCAAAGACACACTCAGAGACATCAAAATACTCTTGGAGACATCAAAGACACAATCAAAAACATTAAAATACTATTCATGTCCACAAACGTTATTCTTAGAACAATCA
>WNGS01007622.1:0-31361 GCA_020271785.1 Procambarus virginalis
TCACTATCGTCACAGACACTGGAGACACTGTCACCATCGCCACAGTCACTGGAGACACTGTCACCATGGCCACAGTCTCCGGAGACACTGTCACTATCGTCCACAGTCACTGGAGACACTGTCACCATCGCCACAGTCACTGGAGACACTGTCACCATCGCCACAGTCCCTGGAGACACTGTCACTATCGTCCACATTCACTGGAGACACTGCCACGATCGCCACAGTCACTGGAGACACTGTCACCATCGCCACAGTCACTGGAGACACTGTCACCATCGCCACAGTCATGGAGACACTGTCACCATCGCCACAGTCACTGGAGACACTGTCACCATCGCCACAGTCACTGGAGACACTGTCACCATCGCCACAGTCTCCGGAGACACTGTCACCATCGCCACAGTCACTGGAGACACTGTCACTATCGTGCCAGTCACTGGAGACACTGTCACTATCGCCACAGTCACTGGAGACACTGTCACCATCGCCACAGTCACTGGAGACTGTTTCACCATCGCCACAGTCACTGGGACACTGTCACCATCGCCACAGTCATCTCGACACTGTCACAATCGCCACAGTCACTGGGCACTGTCACATCGCCACAGTCACTGGAGACACTGTCACCATCGCCACAGTCACTGGAGACCCTGTCACCATCGCCACAGCCACTGGAGGCACTGTCACCATCGCCACAGTCACTGGAGACACTGTCACCATTATCAAAGTCACTGGAGACACAATCACCATCGCCATTGTCACTGGAGACACTGTCACTATCGCCACAATCATCGGAGGCACTATCACTATCGTCACAGTCACTGGAAACTGTCACCATCGCCACAGTCACTGGAGACACTGTCACCATCGCCACAGTCTCCGGAGACACTATCACTATCGCCACAGTCACTGGAGACACTGTCACTATCGCCACAGTCACTGGAGACACTGTCACCATCGCCACAGTCACTGGAGACACTGTCACCATCGCACAGTCACTGGAGTCACTGCCACGATCGCCACAGTCACTGGAGACACTGTCAACATCGCCACAGTCACTGGAGACACTGTCACCATCGCCACAGTCACTGGAGACACTGTCACCATCGCCACAGTCACTGGAGACACTGTCACCATCGCCACAGTCACTGGAGACTGTCACCATCGCCACAGTCACTGGAGACACTGTCACCATCGCCACAGTCACTGGACACTGTCACTATCGACACAGTCACTGTAGACTGTCAGATCGCCACAGTCACTGGAGACACTGTCACCATCGCCACAGTCACTGGAGACACTGTCACCATCGCCACAGTCACTGGAGACACTGTCACCATCGCCACAGTCACTGGAGACACTGTCACCATCGCCACAGTCACTGGAGACACTGTCACCATCGCCACAGTCACTGGAGACCTGTCACCATCGCCACAGTCACTGGAGACACTGTCACCATCGCCACAGTCACTGGAGACACTGTCACCATCGCCACAGTCACTGGAGACACTGTCACCATCGCCACAGTCACTGGAGACACTGTCACCATCGCCACAGTCACTGAGACACTGTCACCATCGCCAAAGTCACTGGAGACACTGTCACCATCGCCACAGTCACTGGAGACACTGTCACCATCGCCACAGTCACTGGAGACACTGTCCCATCGCCACAGTCACTGGAGACACTGTCACTATCACCACAGTCACTGGAGACACGTCATCATCGCCACAGTCACTGGAGACACTGTCACCATCGCCACAGTCACTGGAGACACTGTCACTATCGCCACAGTCACTGGAGACTGTACATCGCCACAGTCACTGGAGACACTGTCACCATCGCCACAGTCCTGGAGACACTGTCACATCGCCACAGTCACTGGAGACACTGTCACCATCGCCACAGTCACTGGAGACACTGTCACCATCGCCACAGTCACTGGAGACACTGTCACCATCGCCACAGTCACTGGAGACACTGTCACCATCGCCACAGTCACTGGAGACACTGTCACCATCGCCACAGTCACTGGAGACACTGTCACCATCGCCACAGTCCTGGAGACACTGTCACCATCGCCACAGTCACTGGAGACACTGTCACCATCGCCACAGTCACTGGAGACACTGTCACCATCGCCACAGTCACTGGAGACACACTGTCACCATCGCCACAGTCCTGAGACACTGTCACCATCGCCACAGTCACTGGAGACACTGTCACCATCGCCACAGTCACTGGAGACTGTCACCATCGCCACAGTCACTGGAGACACTGTCACCATCGCCAGTCACTGGAGACACTGTCACCATCGCCACAGTCACCTGGAGACACTGTCACCATCGCCACAGTCACTGGAGACACTGTCACCATCGCCACAGTCACTGGAGACACTGTCACCATCGCCACAGTCACTGGAGACACTGTCACCATCGCCACAGTCACTGGAGACACTGCCACGATCGCCACAGTCACTGGAGACACTGTCACCATCGCCACAGTCACTGGAGACACTGTCACCATCGCCACAGTCACTGGAGACACTGTCACCATCGCCACAGTCACTGGAGACACTGTCACCATCGCCAC
This sequence comes from Procambarus virginalis, assembly GCA_020271785.1. NCBI lineage: Eukaryota > Metazoa > Arthropoda > Malacostraca > Decapoda > Cambaridae > Procambarus > Procambarus virginalis. The sequence continues at coordinate 2,596 of WNGS01007622.1, forward strand.
AGTACTGGAGACACTGTCACCATCGCCACAGTCACTGGAGACACTGTCACCATCGCCACAGTCACTGGAGACACTGTCACCATCGCCACAGTCACTGGAGACACTGTCACCATCGCCAAGTCACTGGAGACACTGTCACATCGCCACAGTCACTGGAGACACTGTCACCATCGCCACAGTCACTGGAGACACTGTCACCATCGCCACAGTCACTGGAGACACTGTCACTATCGCCACAGTCACTGGAGACACTGTCACCATCGCCACAGTCACTGGAGACACTGTCACTATCGCCACAGTCACTGTAGACTGTCACCATCGCCACAGTCACTGGGGACACTGTCACCATCGCCACAGTCACTGGACACTGTCACCATCGCCACAGTCACTGGAGACACTGTCACCATCGCCACAGTCACTGGAGACTGTCACCATCGCCACAGTCACTGGAGACACTGTCACCATCGCCACAGTCACTGGAGACACTGTCACAATCGCCACAGTCACTGGAGGCACTGTCACCATCGCCACAGTCACTGGAGACACTGTCACCATCGCCACAGTCACTGGAGACACTGTCACCATCGCCACAGCCACTGGAGGCACTGTCACCATCGCCACAGTCACTGGAGACACTGTCACTTATCAATCCACTGGAGACACTGTCACCATCGCCACAGTCACTGGAGACACTGTCACTATCGCCACATACTGGAGACATGTCAAGATCGCCACAGTCACTGGAGACACTGTCACCATCGCCACAGTCCCTGGAGACACTGTCACCATCGCCACAGTCACTGGAGACACTGTCACCATCGCCACAGTCACTGGAGACACTGTCACCATCGCCACAGTCACTGGAGACTGTTTCACCATCGCCACAGTCACTGGAGACACTGTCACCATCGCCACAGTCACTGGAGACACTGTCACCATCGCCACAGTCACTGGAGGCACTGTCACCATCGCCACAGTCACTGGAGACACTGTCACCATCGCCACAGTCACTGGAGACCTGTCACCATCGCCACAGCCACTGGAGACACTGTCACCATCGCAACAGTCACTGGAGACACTGTCACCATCGCCAAGTCACTGGAGACAATCACCATCGCCATTGTCACTGGAGACACTATCACTATCGCCACAGTCATGGAGGCACTGTCACTATCGTCACAGACACTGGAGACACTGTCACCATCGCCACAGTCACTGGAGACACTGTCACCATCGCCACAGTCTCCGGAGACACTGTCACTATCGTCACAGTCACTGGAGACACTGTCACTATCGTCACAGTCACTGGAGACACTGTCACCATCGCCCAGTCACTGGAGACACTGTCACCATCGCCACAGTCACTGGAGACACTGCCACCATCGCCACAGTCACTGGAGACACTGTCAACATCGCCACAGTCACTGGAGACACTGTCACCATCGCCACAGTCACTGGAGACACTGTCACCATCGACACAGTCACTGGAGACACTGTCACCATCGCCACAGTCACTGGAGACACTGTCACCATCGCCACAGTCACTGGAGACACTGTCACCATCGCCACAGTCACTGGAGACACTGTCACTATCGCCACAGTGGCACTGTAGACTGTCAAGATCGCCACAGTCACTGGGGACACTGTCACCATCGCCAAGTCACTGGAGACACTGTCACCATCGCCACAGTCACTGGAGACACTGTCACCATCGCCACAGTCACTGGCGACACTGTCACGATCGCCACAGTCACTGGAGACACTGTCACCATCGCCACAGTCACTGGAGACACTGTCACCATCGCCACAGTCACTGGAGACACTGTCACGATCGCCACAGTCACTGGAGACACTGTCACCATCGCCACAGTCACTGGAGACACTGTCACCATCGCCACAGTCACTGGAGACACTGTCACCATCGCCACAGTCACTGGAGACACTGTCACCATCGCCACAGTCACTGGAGACACTGTCACTATCGCCACAGTCACTGGAGACACTGTCACATCGCCACAGTCACTGGAGACACTGTCACCATCGCCACAGTCACTGGAGACACTGTCACCATCGCCACAGTCACTGGAGTCACTGCCACCATCGCCACAGTCACTGGAGACACTGTCACTATCGCCACAGTCACTGAGACACTGTCACCATCGCCACAGTCACTGGAGACACTGTCACCATCGCCACAGTCACTGGAGACACTGTCACCATCGCCACAGTCACTGGAGACACTGTCACCATCGCCACAGTCACTGGAGACAGTGTCACCATCCCACAGTCACTGGAGACACTGTCACCATCGCCAGTCACTGGAGACACTGTCACGATCGCCACAGTCACTGGAGACACTGTCACCATCGCCACAGTCACTGGAGACACTGTCACCATCGCACAGTCACTGGAGACACTGTCACCATCGCCACAGTCACTGGAGACACTGTCATCATCGCCACAGTCACTGGAGACACTGTCACCATCGCCACAGTCACTGGAGACACTGTCACTATCGCACTGCACTGTAGACTGTCAAGATCGCCACAGTCACTGGGACACTGTCACCATCGCCACAGTCCCTGGAGACACTGTCACCATCGCCACAGTCACTGGAGACACTGTCACCATCGCCACAGCCACTGGAGGCACTGTCACCATCGCAACAGTCACTGGAGACACTGTCACCATTATCAAAGCCACTGGAGACACNCACAGTCTCTGCAGACACAGTCACGATCGCCACAGTCACTGGAGACACTGTCACCATCGCCACATCACTGGAGACACTGTCACCATCGCCACAGTCACTGGAGTCAATGCCACGATTGCCACAGTCACTGGAGACAGTGTCCACTATCCGCCACAGTCCACTGGAGACCACTGTCACGATCGCCACAGTCCCTGGAGACACTGTCCCCATCGCCACAATCACTGGGACACTGTCAACCATCGACACAGATACTGGAGACACTGTCACCATCGCCACAGTCACTGGAGACAGTTTCACCATCACCACAGTCACTGGAGACACTTTCACCATCGTCAAAGTCACTGAGTCACTGCCACGATCGCCACAGTCACTGTAGAGACTGTCACCATCGCCACAGTCACTGGAGACACTGTCACCATCGCCACAGTCACTGGAGACATTGTCACTATCACCCAGAGTCCCTGGAGACAATGTCATCATCGCCACCGTCACTGGAGACACTGTCACCATCGCCATAGTCACTGGAGACACTGTCACATCGTCCACGGCACTGTAGACTGTAAAGATCGCCACAGTCACTGGGGACATGTCCACCACCGCCACAGTCCCTGGAGACACAGTCACCATCGCCACAGTCACTGCAGACACTGTCACCATCGCCACAGCCACTGGAGGCACTGTCACCATCGCAACAGTCACTGAGACACTGTCACCTTATCAAAGCCACTGGAGACACAATCACCATCGCCATTGTCACTGGAGACACTATCACTATCGCCACAATCATCGGAGGCACTATCACTATCGTCACAGACACTGGAGCACTGTCCCCATCGCCACGTCACTGGAGACACTGTCACCATGGCCGCAGTCTCCGGAGACACTATCACTATCGTCACAGTCACTGGAGACAATGTCACCAAGGCCACAGTCCTGGAGACACTGCCACAATCCCCACAGTCTCTGGAGACACTGTCACCATCGCCACAGTCACTGGAGACACTGTCACCGTCGCCACAGTCACTGGTGACACTGTCACCATCGCCACAGTCACTGGTGACACTGTCACCATAGCCACAGTCACTGGAGACACTGTCAACATCGCCACAGTCACTGGAGACACTGTCACCATCGCCACAGTCACTGGTGACACTGTCACGATCGCCATTCACTGGAGACACTGTCACCATCGCCACAGTCACTGGAGACACTGTCACTATCGTCACAGTCACTGGAGACACTGTCACCATCGACACAGTCACTGGAGACACTGTCACCATCGCTACAGTCACTGGAGTCACTGCCACGATCGCCACAGTCTCTGGAGACACTGTCACCATCGCCACAGTCACTGGAGACACTGTCACCATCGCCACAGTCACTGGAGACACTGTCACCGTCGCCACAGTCACTGGTGACACTGTCACCATCGTCACAGTCACTGGTGACACTGTCACATAGCCACAGTACCTGGAGACACTGTCACGATCGCCACAGTCTCTGCAGACACTGTCACGATCGCCACAGTCACTGGAGACACTGTCACCATCGCCACAGTCACTGGAGACACTGTCACCATCGCCACATTCACTGGAGTCAATGCCACGATTGCCACAGTCACTGGAGACGTGTCACTATCGCCACAGTCACTGGAGCCACTGTCACGATCGCCACAGTCACTGGAGACACTGTCACCATCGCCACAATCACTGGAGACACTGTCACCATCGACACAGATACTGGAGACACTGTCACCATCGCCACAGTCACTGGAGACAGTTTCACCATCACCACAGTCACTCGAGACACTGTCACTATCGTCACAGTCACTGGAACACTGTCACCATCGACACAGTCACTGGAGACACTGTCACCATCGCTACAGTCACTGGAGTCACTGCCACGATCGCCACAGTCTCTGGAGACACTGTCACCATCGCCACAGTCACTGGAGACACTGTCACCATCGCCACAGTCACTGGAGACACTGTCACCGTCGCCACAGTCACTGGTGACACTGTCACCATCGTCACAGTCACTGGTGACACTGTCACCATAGCCACAGTACCTGGAGACACTGTCACGATCGCCACAGTCTCTGCAGACACTGTCACGATCGCCACAGTCACTGGAGACACTGTCACCATCGCCACAGTCACTGGAGACACTGTCACCATCGCCACATTCACTGGAGTCAATGCCACGATTGCCACAGTCACTGGAGACAGTGTCACTATCGCCACAGTCACTGGAGACACTGTCACGATCGCCACAGTCACTGGAGACACTGTCACCATCGCCACAATCACTGGAGACACTGTCACCATCGACACAGATACTGGAGACACTGTCACCATCGCCAGAGTCACTGGAGACAGTTTCACCATCACCACAGTCACTGGAGACACTCTCACCATCGTCAAAGTCACTGGAGTCACTGCCACGATCGCCACAGTCACTGTAGAGACTGTCACCATCGCCACAGTCACTGGAGACACTGTCACCATCGCCACAGTCACTGGAGACATTGTCACTATCACCAGAGTCACTGGAGACACTGTCATCATCGCCACCGTCACTGGAGACACTGTCACCATCGCCATAGTCACTGGAGACACTGTCACTATCGGCACTGGCACTGTAGACTGTAAAGATCGCCACAGTCACTGGGGACACTGTCACCACCGCCACAGTCCCTGGAGACACAGTCACCATCGCCACAGTCACTGGAGACACTGTCACCATCGCCACAGCCACTGGAGGCACTGTCACCATCGCAACAGTCACTGGAGACACTGTCACCATTATCAAAGCCACTGGAGACACAATCACCATCGCCATTGTCACTGGAGACACTGTCACTATCGCCACAATCATCGGAGGCACTATCACTATCGTCACAGACACTGGAGACACTGTCACCATCGCCACAGTCACTGGAGACACTGTCACCATGGCTGCAGTCTCCGGAGACACTATCACTATCGTCACAGTCACTGGAGACAATGTCACCAAGCCACAGTCACTGGAGACACTGCCACAATCGCCACAGTCTCTGGAGACACTGTCACCATCGCCACAGTCACTGGAGACACCGTCACCATCGCCACAGTCACTGGAGACACTGTCACCGTCGCCACAGTCACTGGTGACACTGTCACCATCGCCACAGTCACTGGTGACACTGTCCCACCAGCCACAGTCCTGGAGACACTGTCAACATCGCCACAGTCACTGGAGACACTGTCACCATCGCACAGTCACTGGTGACACTGTCACGATCGCCACATTCACTGGAGACACTGTCACCATCGCCACAGTCACTGGAGACACTGTCACTATCGTCACAGTCACTGGAGACACTGTCACCATCGACACAGTCACTGGAGACACTGTCACCATCGCTACAGTCACTGGAGTCACTGCCACGATCGCCACAGTCTCTGGAGACACTGTCACCATCGCCACAGTCACTGGAGACACTGTCACCATCGCCACAGTCACTGGAGACACTGTCACCGTCGCCACAGTCAATGGTGACACTGTCACCATCGTCACAGTCACTGGAGACAGTGTCACTATCGCCACAGTCACTGGAGACACTGTCACGATCGCCACAGTCACTGGAGACACTGTCACCTTCGCCACAATCACTGGAGACACTGTCACCATCGACACAGATACTGGAGACACTGTCACCATCGCCACAGTCACTGGAGACAGTTTCACCATCACCACAGTCACTGGAGACACTCTCACCATCGTCAAAGTCACTGGAGTCACTGCCACGATCGCCACAGTCACTGGAGTCACTGCCACGATCGCCACAGTCACTGTAGAGACTGTCACCATCGCTACAGTCACTGGAGACACTGTCACCATCGCCACAGTCACTGGAGACATTGTCACTATCACCAGAGTCACTGGAGACTCTGTCATCATCGCCACCGTCACTGGAGACACTGTCACCATCGCCATAGTCACTGGAGACACTGTCACTATCGGCACTGACACTGTAGACTGTAAAGATCGCCACAGTCACTGGGGACACTGTCACCATCGCCACAGTCCCTGGAGACACTGTCACCATCGCCACAGTCACTGGAGACACTGTCACCCTCGCCACAGTCACTGGTGACACTGTCACCATCGCTACAGTCACTGGAGACACTGTCACCATCGCCACAGTCCCTGGAGATACTGTCACCATCGCCAAAGTCACTGGAGACACTGTCACCATCGCCACAGTCACTGGAGACACTGTCAATATCGTCACAGTCTTCGGAGACACTATCACTATCGTCACAGTCATTGGAGACACTGTCACCATCGCCACAGTCACTGGAGACACTGTCACCATTGCCACAGTCTCCGGAGACACTATCACCATCGCCACAGTCCCCGGAGACACTATCACTATCGTCACTGTCACTGGAGACACTGTCACTATCGTCACAGTTATTGGAGACACTGTCACCATCGACACAGTCACTGGAGACACTGTCACCATCGCCACAGTCACTGGAGTCACTGCCACGATCGACACAGTCTCTGGAGACACTGTCGCCATCGTCACAGTCACTGGAGACACTGTCACCATCGCCACAGTCACTGGTGACACTGTCACCATAGCCACAGTCACTGGAGACACTGTCACCATCGCCACAATCACTGGAGACACTGTCACCATCGCCACAGTCACTGGTGACACTGTCACGATCGCCACAGTCACTGGAGACACTGTCACCATCGCCACAGTCAATGGAGACACTGTCACCATCGCCACAGTCACTGGAGTCACTGCCACGATCGCCATAGTCACTGGAGACAGTGTCACTATCGCCACAGTCACTGGAGACACTGTCACGATCGCCACATTCACTGGAGACACTGTCACCATCGCCAAAGTCACTGGAGTCACTGCCACGATGGCCATAGTCACTTGAGACACTGTCACGATCGCCACAGGCACTGGAGACACTGTCATCATCGCCACAGTCACTGGAGACACTGTCATCATCGCCACAGGAACTGGAGACACTGTCACCATCGCCACAGTCACTGTAGGTATGACCCCAGGTAACCTGAGGAATGAGTCTACCCCAATGAGAATTATTCGGCGATCTGGACCTAATTGAGAGGTCATAGGAAGTATAGATATATGGATATATGTTAAATACTAGACAAATGTCAGTGAACGGTTTAAAAGCATGAGCAGAGGATGAGCATGTAAATAAGTGACATGAGATATCGATATTTTGCAGACATGAGGCTCGCGGGACATCTCGACCTGACTTGAGCAATAGAGGTCGTGAGAGGGGGGTAGTGCTGTGCTGAGCTCCTGGCAGAGGAGGAAAAACCCCCTAGTTGTTTGCTCCTACAAGAGGAGGTAATCAAGCAGGCCTTTATGTGTGATGCCTGAGGACGATTTAATGTGCTCAAGTCAGGACTAGAAGAAGCCTTGTGAAGCACTCCTATAGCGATTTTTTGGGCCACCTGTGTTGGCGCCATTATGAGGACCAGGACCTGAGCTCCCTCGAGATATAAAGTCTGTGGTAAGCTTAAGTAACAGTTGTTGCAGTGGTCGCCAGTGTTTGATCGTGTTCTCAGCGATCATGCCAATCGATGACTGAGGAGGGGAAGCCCCTGGCTGGTGGCGGCAGCGACCAGCATGTCTCGACATGTTGAAGAGAGACTCGCCAGGGTAGGGAAGTACCGTCGTGGCGACGTGTTAGAGTTTAAAGAGATGTCGGATGGAGGAGTTTTACTTTTTGAGAATACATTTAATTCTGTTTTAGTAGGTAATTTTTTTTTATTGGCATGGCAATGGAATTGCAGGTTTGTTTGGTGAGGAGTTGATGGTAGAACTTCGAGGCCAGGGAAGAATTTAATGGAGGAAACTTCGAGGCTGGAGAAGTGTATGCTAAAATCTGTGAGAGAGCAGAACTCCATAGTGAGGAGTTGACCTCAAGCAACGTAAAGGAGCAGTGAAGAGGAGTTTCACGTGTCTCCGTGGAATCAGTGGTGAAGCATCACTGGCATTTGAAGAGGACTTCATTGTGCAGCAGTTTTGGGAGAACTGCAGAAAAGCGTTTTGAATAATTTGGAGTACCTAGATATATATATGGTAGTGAGTCTCCAGGAGCAGAACAGAGGTTTATGGTTGATACACAGGAATGTATAAGGGGGAGTGCTTGAATGATTATTGGCGTGTGAGACGCAGTGTAAGGTGACAGATTGATTTCTTCTTGTGTTGGGGAATATTTATGTGGATGTTTCTGGTGTTTCAGTCACAGGCCGAGTTTTAGACATTTTCTGGGCTGATTGTACAGTAGTGCTGTGACGATATTTCAACCCCCACTTAGGGAGGGAGTAGTAAGTGGCAATCCAAGAGTTGAGTAGCCACTTGATATGGACAAGTGGTGAAGGCAGGTAATGACATTGGATTACTATCAGGTTGTAGCAGTTTAGAGTGTTGAATGGTCGGTTCTCTGTTCCGGCAGAGAGTGGTTGGGGGGACGTTGTCAACCTGTACGCAAGTAACAGTCTGGTGCAGCAACCAGAGCTCTCTTTGGAGGTTTAAGTTCCATAAACACCAACCACCTCATGCCAGAACAGATATTGGGGGGCTTGTCCGGTAGATTGGGTTGACACACCCTCAGTTTGAGTTCAGGAGGTTGGACTAATACACCCTTTATAGCAGTAGGTAGTCCGTGCGATTGCAGGTATATTCTCTCTCTCTTGGGAAGACCCACGTGACAAGATGGAGATGGTGCAAGCGCTCGTGGTGTCAGGCAGGCCTGAGGATTTGGAAAATTGCATCAAAGAGTTGTTGATGCAGATAGCAGAGAAATGTGGCATCAAGATGAAGTCATCTAAAGTAGCCGGAATGAAGGATAAGATCATTAGACAATTGAGAGCTAGAAATGAAGTGGCTGAACAAGGAGCCCAGAAAAGAGCTGGAAATGGAAAGGAGGATGATGGAAAAGACGAAGTGAGATCCCAAGGATCAAGTCGGAGTAGTAGGAGCAGCCACAGTAGCAGGAATAGCAGAAACAAGAGCTTGGAAAGATTTCAGCTAGAGCTCCAGATGCAACGAGAACGTGAGCGTGATGAGAGACAGTTCCTACTGGAGAAGTTGAGGTTAGAACTTCAGATGAAAAACGAAACAGAGAAAGGAAAAACCAGAATAAGAGAACTGGAGTTGGAAGGCGATGGGTCACAATAACGTGGCTAAAGAATGTTGACCAGACCACACACTAGAAGGTGAAGGGACGACGACGTTCCGGTCCGTCCTGGATCATTCTCAAGTCGATTGTCCGACTTGAGAATGGTTCAGGACGGACCGAAACGTCGTCGTCCCTTCACCTTCTAGTGTGTGGTCTGGTCAACATTGGAGTTGGAACACGAGAAAGAAAAATAGAAAACCAGACTGGAGGTAGAGAAAGAAACAGAGAAAACCAGAATAAGAGAACAGGAAAAAGAAAAAAAGAAAACAAACAAATGGATATAGAAGCCAATAGAGCTTTAGCAGAGCAAAGGATTGAATGTGGGTTGCCAGAGAGCACCATCCATGTATCTCACCCAAATGATATTAAAGTTAGAGAAAAGGACATTCCCCTATTTGTGCCTGAGGAGGCAGAGAGCTTCTTCGAGCATTTCGTGAAGGTAGCCCACATCAAATTGTGGCCACAGGAAGAATGGGCCCAATTGGTTCAATTAAGGTTGACCGGTGCAGCCAAAGAGGCATATACCCAGCTGTCATTGGAGGAATGCCCAGATTATGGGACAGTGAAGAACAGCATATTATGCTCGTTTCAGTTGACTCCTGAAGCTTATAAAAAGTGCTTCAGAGAAATGATTAAGACGCCAGCAAGTACGTTTGCTGAGACGACAAATGATCTGGAAAGGCATTTCCAGAGATGGATGGAGGCTGCTGGGGTGGGATCTTATGCTGATCTAAAACACTTGATGATTATGGAGAAATTCCTAGAAATGATGCACCCCAAGACGAAGTTCAAGATCCAAGAGGCAGGAGTGAAGAATGTAAGAGATGCTGCAGATTGGGCAGACATGACAACAGAGGCGTATAAGAGCTTAAGGGGGGAAACAGGGTGAAAAATGAGACAAGGCGTAACAATGGCAGACCCAGGGGAGCCTTGGGGTGAGAAAAAAATTGATAGATGGGCAAATAGACATAAGTATCCTAAAACTCAGAAGAGTAGGTCGTACACTTCATCTGAAAGTGAGGATGAAGGAGTTGAATGAGAAACTAGTCGTGTATAAAGAAATCAAGAATCCAGCCAAACCCAGCAGAATGCAGGCAGTGCGTCTGCACAGAGAACCTCGAACTCGAGTGGGCAGAGTCAAAGCCACTCAGAAGGATATAAAAAAAATTTCTCCCACATAAGGTATTATAGATGCAACGGACGTGGTCACATGGTGGGAGATTGTAGACAGGGCAAGAGAGTTGTGACCCCTGACAATGTGTGACCCCCGAAATTATTGTATTAATGTATTACAGGACAAACCGTAGAAAGTAAACATAATGAACGAGCGGTATAGGCTGTTCATCAGTAAAGGCACTGAGGTAAGAGTAAGTATCCTAAGGGATACTGGAGCGAATCAAAGCCTGATTATGAGAAGACTGATCGCAGATGATCGACTTTTAGCTGGCAGGCGAAAGATAAAGGTGTATGGGTTGCTGTCTGAGGGTGACATGGCCATTTGTACTGTCAAGCTAAAGTCGGATTATTTGTCAGCACAGATAATGTTAGGAGTGTGCCCTGACACACCTGTTCCAGAGAGTCAAGTGATCCTTGGCAATGACTTGTGCGGTTATTGGGTGTTGCCGAAGCTCATTGCGGAAGCTGTGCCAGAAGAGTGCCAGGAGGGAAACGGCACTGATGGGACACCTGACTAGTATACTAGGGGATGAGTCAGGGGATAGCCAGGTCATTGAGTACCCTGCCTCTGTAGTGAAGAGGGCAGAGGTGGCCGACAAGGGAGACACTGGAGAGGATGTGACAGTGTCGACTCCACTGGAAGAAAAAATCGACTTGGAGATAGCGTGGCTGTTTGGCGAAGGCCTAGCTCAGGGAAATGAAGGCTCGGTGAGGTCAGAAGTGAAGATGACCCTGCCGGAGAAAACCAGTGTAAAGAGAGCGAACCTGAGTAGAGCCCAGCCCGCTGATATTGAGAGTCAGAAAGTAGAGGTAACTGTGCTGAACAGAAGTGAAGGAGAACGTGGACAGACTGAGGACGAGAATAATGAGCGTGGACAGACTGGAGTGAGGAATCCAGCAGCTGATACTCCTGTTCCTCAAGCATATGATCATAAGACACAAGAAAAAGTGGTTCCGCAATTCTTCCCAGAGGAGTCAGAATCGTTCTTCAAACATTTCGAAAAAGTTGCCAGTCTGAAGCAGTGGCCCTATGAGGACTGGGCACAAGTATTACAAACAAGGCTGACTGGTGCTGCGTAAGAAGCATATACACAACTCTCCCTGGAGGAATGTAGAAACTACTGGATGATAAAAAAAATAGTGTGCTGAGGTCATTTCAACTAACACTCGAATCAGCGTTCAGAAAACGTTTTCGGGATATGGTGAATACACCAGGGTAGCATATTTGCTGAGACTGCTGAGACTTGGAACGCCGATTTCAGAGGCGGTTCTGTTAAAATAGAAACGTTCGAAAAACTACGGCAAATGATGTTAATGGAAAAAGTTCTGGATATGATGCATCCAGAAAGAAGATTTAAGGTACAAGAAGCTGGTATAAAGAATGTAATAGATGCAGCGGACAGAGCTGATATGATTACTGAAGCCTAAAGGAGTTTAAAGGAAAATAAAACAAAAGGTCAAGTAAAGCATATGGGAAGTAAAACACAGTATACAAGGAATAATGGAGATCGTCGTGCATATGGTGGTAAGCCGAAGACACAGCAATATCAAGAGTATGTGGCATATCCTCCGTTGGGAAGTGACATATACGAAGGTCAGTCCAGTTCAACCATAGGTCAGGGAGGAAGTACCCCAGCATCCAGGAGCCGAGGTGCAGAATATTGGAGACGTGGTAGAACTTACTACAATGAACCAGGTAGTTCTAGGGGAAGAGAATACACGTTACAGGTAAGATGTTATACATGTAACAAGCCTGGACACACAAGTAGGGAGTGTACGCAAGGCGGGTGAGTGGTGTCTCTCACCGTAAGTAGAACCAGACTTCCGTTCAGGGGCAGAATAGCTATAAGAGAAAATACTCATTACGAAGGGATATAATCTATTCATTTGTAAAGGTGTAGTGAGTGTAGGGGGTTAGCTCGATCAACAAGTCACCATATAAAAGATACTGGAGCTAATCAGAGTTTAAAATTGAAGAGCCTGATTCCCGATTGCAAATCGTTTACAAACGGACAGATAATTAGAGTGCATGACATAAATTCTGAGATGAATATATATTATTTTACAGCTGAAGTGTTGCTGGAAGTTTGCTCGGAGATACTTATTCCTAGAGTTCACGTCATCTTGGAAAAAGATCTGTGTGGATCAAGTGTGTTGCCTGAGGTAATAAGGAGTGATGTGCGGAATATACGCCAAGAAGCCTGGAGATATGACGAGAAAGATGATAAAACAACTTTATCCTGCTTTCTTGATCCTGCAGAGGATGATCAAATTGAGGTCTATCCGGCCTGTTTTGTGACCAGAGCTCAGAGTGCTCAACTTAAATACGTTGAAGAAAAAACAGATGTCTTTTCGGATGTATCGGATGTATCGCCTTCGGATGAGGAGGAATTGGATTTAGGCCTAAGGGACTTGTTTGAGGAACACACTCCACAAATCACTGAAATATTGGAAGTAAGACCACTACTATTGTCGTATCTGAAGGTAAGCAAACACGACTTTATAGCAGCCCAAAATTTTTTAGTTTGATTAGCAGGTCAAAGAAGAAAAAGGAAGGAAACGCGTGCATAGTGTCACCCACATACTATTACCTAGATCAGGGGTCTCCAAACTATGGCCCGCCACATAATTTCATCCGGCCCGCCAAACAAATCCCTGTGTGGTGTCCTTGAAAAAATAATTATCGTACGAATGGCATCGCAGAATTATTCAAAGCTGGGGCTGCTGACTGGTGGCGCTCAGCCCGAGTCAGTTTTCCTCTCTCTCGATAGTGTGACGCACAGATACTAGTACTGGTAGGTATGTGTTGTGCATTACAACCAATCAGTTGTGTATAACTGTATATTGTGGGGATGGAGGGCGAGTGGGGCTTCGCTGCCTGTTTCAGGGAGCACAAACACTGTTGCAATATTCTTTTCTCTGTACTTTGACAATACCTTTATCTTAGTTAAACCTGATTTTAATGAAATTTTGAAGTCAAAACGACAGTATCATTCGTCACACTAATTTGGTTGCATAAAACTAAAGGCAGGAATCTATTTAGTTTACCCTAATTTTTTTCAAAAAGATATGTTTTAATTTTTCCATGTTTATACTTTAATATTTGAGGAAATTAAATTACTGGCACTGATTTTTTTTTTTTTTTTTCATTTTTGATTCCTTCGGCCCGCATAAATATGGGTAATATATAATGTGGCCCTTACATTGAAAAGTTTGGAGACCCCTGATCCTAGATGATGGGGTACAGATGGGTAGATGGCAATCAGATCATGCGCCAGCTGCTAAAGACAAGTTCGAAAAGCTTCAAGTGGTAGTACCTCAGGATTATAGAAATGCTGTTTTAAAAGTAGCTCATTTGTTAGAAATGTCTGGACATTTAGGTGTTAATAAGACTGTGTGAAATACAGAAGCACTTTTATTGGACAGGTATAGCAGTAGCAGCAACTATTACTGCTACTACTGTACCCACTACCTTTAATACTATTACTGATGTACACACTAGGACCAATACTACTACTGCTGTATACACCAGTACTAATACTAATACTGCTGTACACACTAGTAATATCATTACTAATGTTGTAAATACTAGAACTATTACTGCTACTGCTGTAAACAATAGTACTGTTACTGCTCCTGCTGTACTCACTAACACTGTTACTTCTACTGCTGTACACGCTAGTACTGTTACTGCTACTGCTGTACACGCTAGTACTGTTACTGCTACTGCTGTACACGCTAGTACTGTTACTGCTACTGCTGTACACGCTAGTACAATTACCGCTACTGCTGTACACTTTAGTACTATTACTGCGACTGCTGTATACACTAGTACTATTACTGCTACTGCTGTACACACTAATACTATTACTGCTACTGCTGTACACACTAGTACAATTACCGCTACTGCTGTACACACTAATACTATTACTGCTACTGCTGTACACACTAATACTATTACTGCTACTGCTGTACACACTAATACTATTACTGCTACTGCTGTACACACTAGTACAATTACCGCTACTGCTGTACACACTAATACTATTACTGCTACTGCTGTACACACTAATACTATTACTGCTACTGCTGTACACACTAGTACAATTACCGCTACTGCTGTACACACTAATACTATTACTGCTACTGCTGTACACACTAATACTATTACTGCTACTGCTGTACACACTAGTACAATTACCGCTACTGCTGTACACACTAATACTATTACTGCTACTGCTGTACACACTAACACTATTACTGCTACTGCTGTACACACTAATACTATTACTGCTACTGCTGTACACACTAATACTATTACTGCTACTGCTGTACACACTAACACTATTACTGCTACTGCTGTACACACTAACACTATTACTG
Source organism: Procambarus virginalis (assembly GCA_020271785.1). Taxonomy (NCBI): domain Eukaryota; kingdom Metazoa; phylum Arthropoda; class Malacostraca; order Decapoda; family Cambaridae; genus Procambarus; species Procambarus virginalis. The sequence continues at coordinate 18,097 of WNGS01007622.1, forward strand.
CTACTGCTGTACACACTAATACTATTACTGCTACTGCTGTACACACTAACACTATTACTGCTACTGCTGTACACACTAACACTATTACTGCTACTGCTGTACACACTAATACTATTACTGCTACTGCTGTACACACTAACACTATTACTGCTACTGCTGTACACACTAATACTATTACTGCTACTGCTGTACACACTAATACTATTACTGCTACTGCTGTACACACTAATACTATTACTGCTACTGCTGTACACACTAGTACTGTTACTGCTACTGCTGTACACACTAGTACTATTACTGCTACTGCTGTACACACTAATACTATTACTGCTACTGCTGTACACACTAGTACTATTACTGCTACTGCTGTACACACTAGTACAATTACTGCTACTGCTGTACACACTAGTACTATTACTGCTACTGCTGTACACACTAATACTATTACTGTTACTGCTGTAACCACTAGCACTATTACTGTTACTGATGTACACACTAGTACTTACTATTAACAACTGCTGTACACACTAGCACATTATATACATTGCTCACCTGTGACAGGAAAAATATGCTTTTTAAAAAAACAGCGCCATCTGTTTGTCGTAAGAGTAACACACGCTGAAATCTCCAAAAGTTCTTCGCCGATTGCTTTGAAATTTTGATTCAACTTTGCATTCGAATATTTGCGGCTTTTTATATACCTACTATACAGATTCCACCCCTGTGACAGGTAAAACATGCGTTTTTGAAAGACCAGCGACATCTGTTGCACATAATAGCAACATGCATGCTACACTTAATATGTCACGAATTCCATTTCAATGTTTCCGATTGCATTGATATATTTGATTTTCACAGATTTCGAGAAATTTTATTTTTATTGAATTATTTTGTGTGACATTGCATTGGAATTAAGCTGTGTTGTTTACCATACCGCTCATTTCGTGAGTATAGATTATTTTTTTATTTTTTCATATTTTCATTTAATTTTTTAATTGTTTTTCTTATATTTCAGTGATGGGAACATCAGATCACTTGATGTTCCCAATTTTCTGAGAGGAACATCAGACCATTTGAGAAGGTATCGGAAGAGGGAGTGGGGAATGGTGGGGATGACGAGGGGTATGGAAGAGAGAGATGGTGGGGAGGACGAGGGGACAAGGGAGGGGGGGTAATGACGGGGAAGGACGAGGGGACTGGGGAGTTTGGGATGGTGTGGACGAGGCAACGCACATGCATTGCTGAGCCACAGCAACGCGTGGCCGGGTACTGCTAGTATTATTACTAATGCTGTACACACTAGTACTATTCTTACTGCTGTTGTACACACTAGCAATATTACTGCTACTGCTGTACACACTAGTACTATTACTACTGCTGTACACACTAGTACTATTACTACTGCTGTACTCACTAGTACTATTACTGCTACTGTTGTACACACTAGCACTTTTACTGCTCCTGCTGTACATACAAGTTCTGTTACTTCTACAGCTGTACATACAAGTACTATTACTGCTACTGCTGTACACACTAGTAATATTATTACTACTGCTGTACACACTAGTAATATTATTACTATTGCTGTACACACTAGCACTATTACTGCTACTGCTGAATACAGTAGCACTATTACTGCTACTGCTGAATACAGTAGCACTATTTCTGCTACTGTTCCTTAAAAGGTAACAGAGTTTTGGCAATTTCGGCCACGGTGGGTAGGCTGTTCCACGGGATTATAACCCTGTGCGTGAAGAACATCTGTTCACAGTGATTCATTGTGGCTTGTTGAGCTCGAAGCCGTTGTTCCTTGTTTGTATTACATCTGACCTTCTGAAGATTATATTCTGATCAACATCCTCCAAATTGTTTAGTATTTTAAAAATTTCAATGAGATCAGCCCTGTCATGCCTAGTTTGTAATGTTGTTAGCTACGTTACCTAACCAGTGTTTGTAACTACTAAACTTGTTATATTGATAAAGAACAGCTTTGATGGTTCATTAGCTGTTGTCGCAATGTAGCCCGTTCACCAAACGGACTGCTGAGACCCAAAAGACCCAAAAGTGATTCCATGTACCCGCCAAACCCCCTGTTTATGAATGAAAAGGGTTTGCACACGACTCACAGCTGATTTCGTTCCAACATTTCCGGATCAAGTACTTCACTGACGAATTTTGTTCGAACCACCACCCTGTAAATGCTTCACCGCCGTACTACAAGTACAAATAATCGCCAACAGAACCTAAACAGCTAACCTAACCTAACCTATGCCTATATATGCATTATTACTTTATATATGAGAAAATTCCTGTTTTGAATGAACAGCATGTAAAAATTTATGAATGCGTCTGTGGGGTCGACCGCTGGATGTAATGGAGTTGAGAAGAGGACGGGTTGTGCAATGTCATCTTTGAATTTCCTCTGAACGTTCTTGCTCACTGTGGTGTAAATATTTTAGCTTTCTTTTGGGCCAATCTACCATCAGTTCTCCTTACTTCTTCAGCGGTTCTCTGGTCCTCTCCCTATTGTTTGTGGCTGCCAGTTGTCCCCGGGGGGCTAATGTTTGTTCTTGCGTCCCCCTCTCCCTATTGTTTGTGGCTGCCAGTTGTCCCACTCTTTCTTAAAGGGAATAAAGTGGTCCGTCGCAACTGTTCAATTCCGTGTTATGAATTCCACCATCTCATTCATTGTTTTCCCTTCCAGATATCTCTTCTAGTGGGCACTTCCTTACTAAAGTCCCTACGACTCGTGCCCAACCGCAAGGACTGGACGGTAGAGATTCGGTCTAGCGTTCATACATGTCGGTGTTCAATCCTCGACCGTCCAAGTGGTTGGTCACCATTCCTTCCCCCGTCCCATTTCAAATCCTTATCCTGACCCTTACCAAGTGTTACATAGTCATAATGGCTTGGCGCTTCTCCCTGATAATTATTCCGGCCTTGGATCTAATCTCTGCGCTGTGTTTGTTAGCTGGGCCATATACCCGTGTTTGTTAGCTGGGCATATACCCGTGTTTGTTAGCTGGGCCATATACCCGTGTTTGTTAGCTGGGCAATATACCCGTGTTTGTTAGATGGTTAATATACCCGTGTTTGTTAGCTGGGCAATATACCCGTGTTTGTTAGCTGGGCAATATACCCGTGTTTGTTAGCTGGGCAATATACCCGTGTTTGTTAGCTGGGCAATATACCCGTGTTTATTAGCTTGGCAATATTCCCGTGTTTGTTAGATGCGCAATATATTCCTAGTTTGTTAACTGGGTAATACACCCAGCTAACAGCTATAATATACCGGAATTACTGTCCTGTCTTGCACTGTGTTAACACAAAGGCTCTGGTAGAGTGTAGGTATTTCTATTCATATATACAGATATTTCTATACATATATACATATGATTCTATACATTTATACAGATATTTCAATAATATATATATAAATATTTATATACATATTTACAGATATTCTATACATATAAACAGATTTTTCTATACATGTATACAGATATTTCTTTACATATTTAAACTTTGTCATAAAAAAGGAGTTAGATATTGGGTACAAAGATAATTATCATTAGTGTGAGAGTTCCTCCAGCTCCTCAGATGACGGGCAGGAACCCTGAATGCAGCGTTCATTTCCTCTCTGTATCGCCACACTGAGGCGCTGAAAAAGGAAGCAAAACCCAAGATGCAAGAAGATTACAAATTCTTGAAGTAATTCACATAAGAATAGAACAACCTACGATGAACACCCAAATCACGGAACTATTTACTCTTCCCACAATGAGAGTAAGGACAAGACCAGAACATAACGATGCCAACACAGAAGACAATGTTCAACATAACAGGCTAATTACACCTGATAATCTTTGTATGTAGATAGGAGCTGCCTCGTATGGGCCAATAGGCCTTCTGCAGTTACCTCTATTCTTATGTTCTTATGTGCTTCAACCCCCCATTTATCCCTTATGTATCCCCCATGTTTTCATCTTTATTGTATTATCACCTGACCCACTGCAGGTATAAATCAACCAGTTCTGAAAAATCTTTCACTTGAGAATGAACCATGGAGGTTCGAAACGTTGTGCAAATTGTATAAAAAAGTATAATACATTCAATAGTAATTCACTTCTTTTCTTCACCTTGAAATTCGGAAAATGAGTTTTGGAGAACTCCTTTTTCAGCTAAGCCATGAAAATAGTTAGAGGGATAGAAGCCCTAAATCAGAAGATAGTAAATACAGAATATGCGGTCATATTCAATGAGACATATATATATATATATATATATATATAGATATATATATATAGATATATATATATATATATATATATATATAATATATATATATATTATATATATATAATGTCGTACCTAGTAGCCAGAACGCACTTCTCAGCCTACTATGCAAGGCCCGATTTGCCTAATAAGCCAAGTTTTCATGAAATAATATATTTTCTCAAATTTCTTTCTTATGAAATCATAAAGCTACCCATTTCATTATGTATAAGGTCATTTTTTTGTTGGAGTTAAAATTAACGTAGTTATATGACCGAACCTAACCAACCCTACCTAACCTAACCTAACCTATCTTTATAGGTTAGGTTAGGTTAGGTAGCCGAAAAAGTTAGGTTAGGTTAGGTTAGGTAGGTTAGGTAGTCAAAAAACTATTAATTCATGAAAACTTGCTTATTAGGCAAATCGGGCCTTGCATAGTAGGCTGAGAAGTGCGTTCTGGCTACTAGGTACGACATATATATATATATATATATATATATAATATATATATTATATATAATATATATATATATATATTAATATAATATTATATATCTATATTATATATATATATATATATATGCAGATATTTGATACATGTATACAGCCATTTCTATACATATATTTCTCCCTCTAATTCCTACTTTGTATATTTCATGACTTTGTGATATCTTACAGTAGTTGTCGCTGTGACTTGATTATCAGCTTTTCCACTGAGCCTTTTGTTACGTAAGCAAACGTTCGATCTGTCCTTGTTCTCCTGTTTCTCATTTACAGTAACTCATGTTTAATTTCTGCACTGCTTTCCTACTTTCTTACTCAGATACCTTCTTTATCGCCAAATGTTTATTTGTCCCTTACGAGATTTCTCCTTAACTTCTTCAGCTTCCTTCAAGACAGTTATGTTCGTCGATCTTGTTAAATTTAACCATAAAGTCCTTGAGGACCTCATGTCTTGTATCTACTCTGAAATTCTATGTTTCCTAGTGAAGGTACCTCTTTTTCAGTGTTCTCTTCTCGTCTTCGTTTTATTTTCTCTTATCCACATCTATATGATTATTAATTCCCTTAATAGCTTTTCAATACGTTCTTTAGGTTTGTTGAGTCTTTAAGATCTCTTAAGTTGGAACTAAGGAATATCTATCATTCCCTAGTTCCACACTTTTCTGTTGACATTAAAAAATTCGATGTAGCTTAATTTATTTATTTTTGACATTTTTTACTCTACTGGCCACGATTTCTTTCTCTCACTGTCTTCTCAATCCCTCACTTTCCCTCCCATCATATATTTTCCTCACCGCTGCTCCTACACTAATTCCCCTCATTAATTCCCGGCTTAAGTCAATGAGAGGCAGGTATTAGTGGACTGCTCTCTTCGTGAGGTGTTCGTCAAGTTTCCGTCCAATTAGTATGGTAATTAGTTGATAAGTTGTTGGTGTGTTGGCTGCCCTCACTGTGGCGTGGCCTGACCTCACTGTGGCGAGGTCTGACCTCACTGTGGCGTGGCCTGACCTCACTGTGGCGAGGTCTGACCTCACTGTGGCGAGGTCTGACCTCACTGTAGCGTGGTCTGACCTCACTGTAGCGTGGTCTGACCTCACTGTGGCGTGGACTGACCTCACAGTGGCGTGGTCTGCCCTCACTGTGGCGTGCTCTGACCTCACTGTGGTGAGGTCTGCCCTCACTGTGGCGTGGTCTGACCTCACTGTGGCGAGGTCTGACCTCACTGTGGCGAGGTCTGCCCTCACTGTGGCGTGGCCTGACCTCGCTGTGGCGTGGTCTGCCCTCACTGTGGCGAGGTCTGACCTCACTGTGGCGAGGTCTGACCTTACTGTAGCGTGGTCTGACCTCACTGTGGCGTGGCCTGACCTCAATGTGGCGAGGTCTGACCTCACTGTGGCGAGGTCTGACCTTACCTTAGCGTGGTCTGACCTCACTGTGGCGTGGCGTGACCTCGCTGTGGCGAGGCCTGACCTCACTGTGGCGAGGTCTGACCTCCCTGTGGCGCGGTCTGACCTTACTGTAGCGTGGTCTGACCTCACTGTGGCGTGGCCTGACCTCACTGTGGCGAGGCCTGACATCACTGTGGCGAGGCCAGACCTCACTGTGGCGAGGCCTGACCTCACTGTGGCGTGGCTGACGTCACTGTGGCGAGGCCTGACCTCACTGTGGCGTGGCCTGGCCTCATTGTGGCGAGGCCTGACCTCACTGTGAGAGGCCTGACCTCACTGTGGCTTGGCCTGACCTCATTGTGGCGAGGCCCTGACCTAACTTTGGCGTGGCCTGACCTCAGTGTGGCGAGGCCTGACCTCACTGTGGCGAGGTCTGACCTCACTGTGGCGTGGCCTGACCTCACTGTGGCGTGGCCTGACCTCACTGTGGCGTGGCCTTACCTCACTGTGGCGTGGCCTGACCTCACTGTGGCGTGGCCTGACCTCACTGTGGCGTGGCCTGACCTCACTGTGGCGTGGCCTGACCTCACTGTGGCGTAGCCTGACCTCACTGTGGCGTGGTCTGACCTCACTGTGGCGTGGCCTGACCTCACTGTGGCGTGGTCTGACCTCACTGTGGCGAGGCCTGACCTCACTGTGGCGTGGCCTGACCTCACTTTGGCGAGGCCTGACCTCACTGTGGCGAGGCCTGACCTCACTGTGGCGTGGCCTGACCTCACTGTGGCGAGGCCTGACCTCACTGTGGCGAGGTCTAACTTCACTGTGGCGTGGTCTAACTTCATGTGGCGTGGTCTAACTTCACTGTGGCGTGGTCTAACTTCACCGTGGCGTGGTCTAACTTGACCGTGGCGTGGTCTAACTTCATTGTGGCGTGGTCTAACTTCACTGTGGCGGTCTAACTTCACTCTGGGGCATGACTGATCACTGTGGCGTAGTCTAACTTCACTCTGGCATGGCCTGACCTCACTGTGGCGAGTCCTAACTTCACTGTGATGTGGCCTGACCTCTCTCTGGCGTGGTCTAACTTCACTGTGGCGTGGTTTAACTTCACTGTGGCGTGGTCTAACTTCACTGTGACGTGGTCTAACTTCACTGTGGCGTGGCCTGTCCTCACTTTGGCGTGGTCTAACTTCACTCTGGCGTGGCCTGACCTCACCGTGGCGAGGCCTAACTTCACTGTGACGTGGCCTGACCTCTCTGTGGCTTGGTCTAACTTCACTGTGGCGTGGTCTAACCTCACTGTGGCGTGGCCTGACCTCTCTGTGGCGTGGCCTAACTTCACTGTGGCGTAGTCTAACTTCACTGTGGCGTGGTCTAACTTCACTGTGGCGTGGTCTAACTTCACTGTGGCGTGGTCTAACTTCACCGTGGCGTGGTCTAACTTGACCGTGGCGTGGTCTAACTTCATTGTGGCGTGGTCTAACTTCACTGTGGCGTGGTCTAACTTCACTCTGGCATGGCCTGACCTCACTGTGGCGTAGTTTAACTTCACTCTGGCATGGCCTGACCTCACTGTGGCGAGTCCTAACTTCACTGTGATGTGGCCTGACCTCTCTCTGGCGTGGTCTAACTTCACTGTGGCGTGGTTTAACTTCACTGTGGCGTGGTCTAACTTCACTGTGGCGTGGTCTAATTTCACTGTGGCGTGGCCTGACCTCACTTTGGCGTGGTCTAACTTCATTGTGGCATGGCCTGATCTCACTGTGGCGTGGTCTAACTTCACTGTGGCGTGGTCTAACTTCACTGTGGCGTGGCCTGAGCTTACTGTGGCGTGGTCTAACTTCACTGTGGCGTGGTCTAACTTCACTGTGGCGTGGCCTGACCTTGCTGTGGCGTGGTCTAACTTCACTGTGGCGTGGTCTAACTTCACTGTGGCGTGGCCTGACCTCACTGTGGCGTGGTCTAACTTCACTGTGGCGTGGCCTGACCTAACCGTGGCGAGGCCTAATTTCACTGTGACCTGGCCTGACCTCTCTGTGGCGTGGCCTAACTTCACTGTGGCGTGGTCTAACTTCACCGTGGCGTGGTTTAACTTCACTGTGGCGAGGTCTAATTTCACTGTGGCGTGGCCTGACCTCAGTGTGGCGAGGTCTAATTTTCACTGTGGCGTGGCCTGACCTCACTGTGGCGAGGTCTAATTTCACTGTGGCGTGGCCTGACCTCACCGTGGCGTGGTCTAACTTCACTGTGGCGTGGCCTGACCTCTCTGTGGCGTGGTCTAACTTCACTGTGGCGTGGTCTAACTTCACTGTGGCGTGGTTTAACTTCGCCGTGGCGTGGTCTAACTTCACTGTGGCGTGACCTGACCTCACTGTGTCGTGGTCTAACTTCACTGTGGCGTGACCTGACCTCACTGTGGCGAGGCCTGACCTCACTGTGGCGAGGCCTGACCTCACTGTGGCGAGGCCTGCCTTCACTGTGGCGAGGCTTAATCTCCCAGCGAACACAAAACGTTGTTGCAAGCTCCACTAAACGTTTCAACATGGTTGTAGGCAAGGTAAGTCGCATGTGTGGTTCAACAGGCACATGAACAACTTTTACCCCAAGAATGATAAAAGTACTTTTTTATGTAATATGCACACGCTGCCTTTTTTAACTCTAGTTTCTTCATAATATATTAAAAATATTTTTTTTTATTTAAATATTAAATTTAGGTACATAATATATAAAATTATGAATGTTGTTCCATAGCTGTATGAAACGTTCTTAAAACATTTAGTTTCTCGAAGATTTAATTACAATTTGTTTGTGATATAGCTAATTTGTTGACTTATATATTAATATTTGTTCCCTTATATATTAAAACTATTTTTTATGTTTATATATTAAATTTAAATGTAAATTTGTAATGTACATTAATATTAATTGTAAATGTTGTCTTAATTGTATAAAAGGTTTGCAAAACATTAACATTTCAGGCACAAAATTGCTACCACTTAACATACAAAGCCAACGGCTGTGTTAAAAACATACTAATATTTCTAACTCACTAATCACAATAAGAGAATTATTGAAGAAACTACGTTCAGTGGTTTCTCATAGAATATGGGATGTTGTCACGTCAGCAAACCCGCTATTTATGCACAATATTTCTCTGATGAAAACATAAAACTTCCAGTCTAAAGGTTAAATATGAAAAAAGTATTCTTTTGAACTGGTTTTAATTAAATGTCAAACTAATCCAAGGTCTACTTCCCTAAGTCGATAATGACAATTTCAGAACTGTGCTAATGGTAGCGTCCAAAGCAGAGTCAAGAAAGAAGACACCACGCGACGTCATTGTGCACTTGACCAGACAGACGGAAACACATAGATAACACATCACCAGTCAACACATGCACGTATCATCCATACTTCTCAAGAATTTCGTGACATAGGAACCATAGAACTTCGCTCAACCCACGATTTTGCTGCTTTGGGAAGTATTGTACCAGGTCTACTAATAGAATATAATTTGTAATGGTAATTATTATTGTATATCATGTAATCCGGTTATGATACAAGCAAAACCACCTAGGAGATACGTTTTTCGTTCTATAATATAGATATCTTCCCAGATATATGCTGTGTACAGCAGTGGCAGGTTACTACTTATTAATTGCTAGCTAGGTGAACTTTAAGGGAAGAAGAAATTAACATTGATTCTACGTGTGGCAACACGAGACATTCATGGTCGCCACTAGGGCCCAGCCCAGTGAGGTAACACACGTGACTGAAGGATATCCAGAAGGATTTAGAAATAGATTAACCTTTAGTAACCTATTGTTTTTCATTGACTTATTGATAGATAGGCTAAATACATAAACCCCCCAAACTTGTGAGCAGGATAACACCTAGCAGGATAAATTAATAAAATACAGCCCACTCTTAAATATACAGTCCATTCTTAATAACAATAATAAATTAAATTAAGTTTAATATGTTAATAAATTAATTTAAATAAATAAATTTGTGATGGGAAAATTCCCCACATGTTTATGGTCATTCGAACCTAGATTATTTGGAAACTAGATCATTCACAATTTACCAGTACTTGGACCTAGTTCATGGTCCTTCGTACCTAGTTCCTGATTAGGATCAACATAATAACCAGTGTAATCAATTAATATTAATAATCATTAGATATAGAATACTGATTTTCTTACTTGCTCCACTGCACCCAGTCTATGATTAAAATTCCACTATACTCTCTTTCCTCTCTCTCTCTCTCTCTCTCTCTCTCTCTCCCTCTCTCTCTCTCTCTCTCTCTCTCTCCTCTCTCTCTCTCTCTTCTCTCTCTCTCTCTCTCTCTCATCTAGGTTTAACCATTTTAATGATATTTTCTCTTACAATAAGATATCTAAACCATTGTGAATTTCAGTCTTCCTAGCATTTTGTTACGACCCTGCGTGTCGTATTTATGTTTGGGTAAAGTACCAATTCCACTCTAAGTCTATATAGATCAGGGAACTATGTTTTCCACACCTTTTTGTAAGAGCAGATTAAGGTTGCTCAATTCACTATATGCACTCGCTAAAAGTACTTGTTAGTAAATTCTACTGTGTTTCATTCTCACTTCGATAATTAGAAGTGAATGATCTTTTCATTTAATCAAATCTATGCTGGATAGCCTATCCCCTCGAATAATACATCATTGTAATTTTTTTATAACATCCCATTTACCCTCACCTCTACTATTCTCATAACCATACTTGTTTTTATTTGTAATAATTTTGCTATTAACTCCATTATTTAATACACACCAAGACAAACTCTCCTACACAAAGTATTGTTTTGAAAGTATCAAAAGTTAATCATTCATTTGACTCTTACTATCTCATATCGTTCACATAAATCACATGTCAGAAAAAAAACTATTCCAATTATTCTGTTTTATCACCTCACACAAAGACTGGTAGTCACAAGCTACTTGCACTAATTCAAATTCATACTCTTCTGTAAGAATATGTCTGTGGTATGTGATATAAATCTTTGTTTTAATTACATATCTCACCGTATTTCTCACGAGCTCCAACTTCCACCCCAGAGGCAATCTCAGTTTAGTTAACAAATTTACAAGGTAAACTCTTCGCAAATATGATTTGGTAAATCAAAGTTCTCACTACAATCTTTATTCACACCCAGATGATATTATTTCCATTATCGATCTACGTCATCTAAGCTTACATTTCAATACAATATTGTAAGATCACCTCATTGTAGGTTATTGCTAAGTCAACCCTCATTTTACCCTTTTGACTCATGATGTCGGTATATTAATATCTTTCTCATATGATAAGAGATCTCAACATATCCCCTCCTACTGAATTTAAATCATCCAGCACCTTATTTCCAAGTTCACATTGATGTAGTTTGTAGCTAAGAGTCTTTCTGCAATATACTGTATGTTCACATAGTTCAACTATATACGTTTTCTCAACCCATCCTTTCTATGAAAAAAATTATTCAATACTTCTTCCCTCACATATCAGAATATGGGTTGTTGGTCATTTTGAGAAGTATTTAATTTATGTATTATTAATTCAAAATGTTGATTTTGTCATTCTCAACAAACATGTTATCTTCTGTTCCTTATCAATATCTTTATTAATTTTTCTTGAAAGAACCTTCGTTCCCACCTAACATTGTAATTATTTTCACTAAGTGCATCATTCTTACACTTCAACTCACCTCTCGTATGTAAAGCAATGTTTCAACCAGGTGTTAATCAGGATTTGTTTTTTGTTTTTATCTTTTTTACTCATTAACATCAGAGTACTTCACCAATTGAATGATAATCACGAGAGTCATCTAAAGATTTGAAACCAAATATCACGTTCCGTTTTCTATGCTTGGCAACTTTAAAACATTATCTTCCACCTGTATTGCATTATTTCTGTTACATCATGACCCTGCTACGTTATGTGACGGTGTTCCTCCCCTTATATTTCTCCCGCGCCAGCTGTAAGAGTCATATCCACTTTACCCGAACGTTCTCTACGTTCCGGGGAACAATTTGGCATATGTGGGAGCATGAAGTGTTCTGTTGGCGAGAAATTCGCAAAGGAAGAGTGTTTTGCCCAATGGTTTAGGCCCTTTAGGACGCCAAGATGGCGCAGGCCCCTACGTTCTCCCGCCAAAACGTTGTGACGTCAGTGGTACCAGGTTGGTCAAGAACGATGACGTAGTACACTGAGCCAATGAGAAACGCCCCTGGCAAGTATGACGTCACGAGAGCAAGGGGGTCCAGACATCGGCGCCAGGAGTTTGACACAACACTTCGAGGTCACACGTGCGATCAGGAGTCCTGTCAGTCTGACAGTTTTCACCCTAGTCCGGTGGATTTACGCATCGCCTGTAGTCTGCAAGTACCCTGTGAGGTCTTCCTATATTCCATGTGTTGGACAGAAGACGGAATTGACGAGAAACGAGCAGCAAGTGCTCCAGTGACAGGTGCTTTGCAAGAAGTGAAGTCTGAGCAGGGACGTCCGGGACGGCTGTGCAGGTTCACCAGTTAGGTGACGACGTAGCGGCTGGGGCAATCCACCGTGAGGCAGGAGAAGAACGAAACTAGCTGTAAATCAGAACGACTGCAGCCGAGAGAAAGGACTGCAGACGAAGTTGTGAGGAGAAGTCGACGGCCAGGAGACCGACTCCAACACTTCAAGAGGTTGTGGAGGAGCACGGGCCTGCAGTGAGGAGCAGCACGGATAAGACACGTTTTTTTGGGTTGATGGGTTCCAGGAGAGAGCATCAGTGTGTGGTGGAGGCGTTCCCTACAACGAGTCGAGAGCCAGGACCAGGAGCTTCAATTCAACTCTCAACAGAGGACGAGTCCACATCTTGATGGTGGAAGTAGGTAATTCAGTTTTCCCTCCCCCATTCCCCTTTAGTCAGCTATATAGCCAGAGTATCTTCTATGTCGTGAGCAGGGCTCACCAATGTCTATGTCATAGTAAGGCACAGTTGTGAAGAGAGATGCAGTAGAGAGCTCTCACGATATATATATGTGGTGTGTGAGTGTACCTGTGATTTATCGAAGAGATTGCTGTGTCGAGG
>WNGS01007624.1:7865-23002 GCA_020271785.1 Procambarus virginalis
GTTCTTGCTGTCCTTGAGGAGTAGGGCCTCCCTTTCACTTTCTTCTTCTTCAGTGCGGGCCCTCCCTTCCTTGAGGCGGATTTCTCTTTCTTGTTCTTAATTTTTGAGGGCAGGCTTCACGTTCTCGTTCTTCCTTTCTGAGGGCAGCTTCACGTTCTCTGATTGCAGCTGCTTCCTGTTGTTGCTGTAGCTCGATCTTGGCGAGTTCCAATTTGAGCTTCATGGCTCTCAAGTCATCTTTATCTGAAATAATGTATTGTTCATAATAGGAGAATCTATAATACCTTCATCCACAAGGTGATCCAGTATCATATTATTAATGGCAAATTTGTTGGCTCCATCAGGAACTTCCAAGTGATACTCATGTGCAAGAGTTAACAAATCGACCCTCTTAGCGTGACGTAAGGTCCCTATTTCACCTTCTGGATTTGTTTTGAATGCTTGTAGGCGGAACATTGTGAAAATATAGCAAAATATAGGAGATACGAATATATAGTGAGAATATGGTGAATGTCAGAAACAGGAAACGTGGCAACTGATACCTATCCTGTGGGGAATTATTGATAATTAAAGTTAATTGAAGATGGTAAATGAATAAGGTCGCAGGAGATCTTGTACCTGGTACTCACTGTGGGAGGATAAAGGCAAGAAAATCCTACTAATTTGTGAAAACTAAGTTTAAAAGACAAGTGAAACACTAAATGGCTTCAAAATATATAAGGTAGTCCAAAAAATGTAGTCATACCTTGCCAAGTCACTATAGAACATAAGCAAAGGTACCCACTGAAATTGAATATGGTATTTACAGAATTAGCAAACTTGTGCTCAAAAGAAAGAACGCCAATTCCCTACCTTAGGTAAATACCATCAGTCTGACCGACGAGTAGGGGTGCGAGTGTCAACTGGTGACGAGAACTATCGGCGAGGTCCCAATTCGCCAATAATAGTTCGTGCTAGAGGATCTAAAGCCCTCTTTTTCCTCCTAGAGTCGGATTGCAGGACTTGGGTGCTATTGACCCGGAGACAGACCACAGTACCAGGGTACCTATGTGATAATCTGTCAAAAAGTGAGAAATATCTGGGGACAAAGATGTTAGACACGGATAATAACATGGAAGGGGGAGACGACCAATTAAGAGTATGACTGCAGCTTACAGTCACCACGTAATCCAAAGTTGTCTCACTCTCACCATATGCTATTCCCGTAATGCACAATATACACAGCACCATAGAAAATAAAAAATGATTAATGTAAATAATGGAAGCAAGGGAAATGAAAGCCAAGTATGCTTACCACAATTACCAATACCTGAGTGAAGCTCCCGGACAGGCCCCCATTTATATGTGACGGTAACGTGTTGGAAATGGTGGTCGGCAGTCTTCCAACTAGCAGGTGTCAGTGCTGGGCCACATATACTAAATTTAAATAAAAAAAAAGAAAAAAAAAGAGTGACTGCTTGTCTGATAATCTGTGGTAAGGCAAGAAACACGAAAACACAAAATATAACAAAATACTTTACTTTAATATAGAAAACAAAATAAAATAAAGACGATACCTTGGCATATATATAATATAATGTAAAGGAAAAATATATAAAATTATAACAAAGTGAAAAGGGGGGAACTGGTTACGTTAACAAAATAAAATGGTGCTGGGAATATATGCGCTAGCTAAGAACCTCTTATTTGATCACACAAGGTGGGTCAAATTCAGGTGTTCATAGCAGGAGCACGAGATATATTCTGGCTGGCAGAAATGCAAGGGACTCCAACAATAACTGGCGAAGGTTGTGATTGGCGAGGAACGGGAGTGGTGTGTTGGTTGGCGGCCAATGAGAACGCTGGACGGCCGCAAGTCGTTAGTTAGGCAGTTGAAGGGTTCGGCGCGTCGACCAGGTGTGTAGCAGGTGCTGGAGTGGGGGGAAGGAGGGAGTTGAGGTGCGTGTGGCTGTCTTTATATATACGTTTAGCCATTACAAAACGTATCTTGCATATTGTTGAGGACGTGATGAATTAAGGAGATAGCAGGCTAAATCTCTGATAAGAGATTATTGTCACAGTAGCATTTCATGATATAATTTTAATGAGCGAACTGAGTTTACGGTTGTGCGATAAAGTTTACAACTGAAGAATACATTATTAAAAATCATCTTTTTTCCAAATATTATTGTATTTTCAGAGGGAGTCGTGAATACAATGAAAATACATTAGCAACAGCCTGTATTCTGCAGCAGACAATGGACTCTGACATGGGAGGTACAGAGATACTTTGCCCCTTACACAGTGTATACTGTACACCCCCGAAGCCTGGCTACTCAAGACAAGTATGTATTACAAGTATCTTAATAGTATCTCTAAGTGTACTGCAGGTATCTTAGAAGTATCTATGAGTGTATTCAAAGTATCTTACTAGTATCTCTAAGTGTACTGCAGGTATCTTAGTAATATCTATGAGTGTATTCCAAGTATCTTACTAGTATCTCTAAGTGTACTGCGGGTACCTTAGGAGTATCTCTAAGTGTACTGAAAGTATCTTAGTAGTATCTATGAGTGTATTACGAGTATCTTAGTAGTATCTATAAGTTTATTAGAAATATCTTAGTAATATCTATAAGTGTACTGCAAGTGTCTTAGATGTATCTATAACTGTACTGCAAGTGTCTTAGTAGTATCTATAAGTGTACTGCAAGTGTCTCAGATGTATCTATAAGTGTACTGCAAGTGTCTTAGTAGTATCTATAAGTGTACTGCAAGTGTCTCAGATGTATCTATAACTGTACTGCAAGTGTCTCAGATGTATCTATTAGTGTACTGCAAGTGTCTCAGATGTATCTATAAGTGTACTGCAAGTGTCTCAGATGTATCTATAAGTGTACTGCGAGAATCTTAGAAGTATCTATACATGTACTGCAAGTATACATATAAGTATACTGCCTTTTAGAACGAATGAGTGATTTTACAAAAAACGAAAACTCACTGCTAAGATGTCTATTTTCCTGCGCCTTCAACCCCACTACTGGCGTATATAGTCCTGCTGGTGGATGGTCAACCCCACTACTGGCGTATATAGTCCTGCTGGTGGATGGTCAACCCCACTACTGGTGTATATAGTCCTGCTGGTGGATGGTCAACCCACTACTGGTGTATATAGTCCTGCTGGTGGATGGTCAACCCCACTACTGGTGTATATAGTCCTGCTGGTGGATGGTCAACCCCACTACTGGTGTATATAGTCCTGCTGGTGGATGGTCAACCCCACTACTGGTGTATATAGTCCTGCTGGTGGATGGTCAACCCCACTACTGGTGTATATATAGTCCTGTGGTGGATGGTCAACCCCACTACTAGCGTATATAGTCCTGCTGGTGGATGGTCAACCCCACTACTGGCGTATATAGTCCTGCTGGTGGATGGTCAACCCCACTACTGGTGTATATAGTCCTGCTGGTGGATGTTCAACCCCACTACTGGCGTATATAGTCCTGCTGGTGGATGGTCAACCCCACTACTGGCGTATATAGTCCTACTGGTGGATGGTCAACCCCACTACTGGCGTATATAGTCCTGCTGGTGGATGGTCAACCCCACTACTGGCGTACATAGTCCTGCTGGTGGATGGTCAACCCCACTACTGGTGTATATAGTCCTGCTGGTGGATGGTCAACCCCACTACTAGCGTATATAGTCCTGCTGGTGGATGTTCAACCCCACTACTGGCGTATATAGTCCTGCTGGTGGATGGTCAACCCCACTACTGGCGTACATAGTCCTGCTGGTGGATGGTCAACCCCACTACTGGCGTATATAGTCCTACTGGTGGATGGTCAACCCCACTACTGGCGTATATAGTCCTGCTGGTGGATGGTCAACCCCACTACTGGCGTACATAGTCCTGCTGGTGGATGGTCAACCCCACTACTGGCGTATATAGTCCTACTGGTGGATGGTCAACCCCACTACTGGTGTATATATAGTCCTGCTGGTGGATGGTCAACCCCACTACTGGTGTATATAGTCCTGCTGGTGGATGGTCAACCCCACTACTGTGTATATATAGTCCTGCTGGTGGATGGTCAACCCCACTACTGGTGTATATATAGTCCTGCTGGTGGATGGTCAACCCCACTACTGGTGTATATATAGTCCTGCTGGTGGATGGTCAACCCCACTACTGGCGTATATAGTCCTGCTGGTGGATGGTCAACCCCACTACTGGCGTATATAGTCCTGCTGGTGGATGGTCAACCCCACTACTGGTGTATATAGTCCTGCTGGTGGATGCTCAACCCCACTACTGGTGTATATAGTCCTGCTGGTGGATGCTCAACCCCACTACTGGTGTATATAGTCCTGCTGGTGGATGGTCAACCCCACTACTGGCGTATATAGTCCTGCTGGTGGATGGTCAACCCCACTACTGGTGTATATATAGTCCTGCTGGTGGATGGTCAACCCCACTACTGGCGTATATAGTCCTGCTGGTGGATGCTCAACCCCACTACTGGTGTATATAGTCCTGCTGGTGGATGCTCAACCCCACTACTGGTGTATATATAGTCTGCTGGTGGATGGTCAACCCCACTACTGGTGTATATAGTCCTGCTGGTGGATGGTCAACCCCACTACTGGTGTATATATAGTCCTGCTGGTGGATGCTCAACCCCACTACTGGCGTATATAGTCCTGCTGGTGGATGCTCAACCCCACTACTGGTGTATATATAGTCCTGCTGGTGGCATAAGGAAGCAGATTACTCCTGGTGCTCTTGGGTTCTACGCTTCACCTCCTTCACTCGCTGTTGTCCTACTACGATGCGTGACGGTGGTCGTGTGAGAAATAGTTTAGCTACCCCCTTATTGTTTTTCGTGTAATTGTAAACATATTAAGTTAATTTCTCGTGTTTTTTCCAAGTATTATATCAGGAAGTATTTTGTTGTAATGATTGAAGTTATAGTAAAGTGTTTAATTGTTTATGTTTAGTGTTTAATCCTGCAACTTTAACACCACAAAGGCAAAGCAGCATTTATTTACTTTGTTTAACTTTTGTTTTGTTTAATGTGCCTAAGAGCAACTTTCAGCTGCCATGTATTAGCTGCGCTACCGAAAACACGTCACAATCCATAAGCGTACTACAAATATCTAAAATTATCTATAATTGTACAAGTATGTTGGTGGTATCTACACGTCGTATCTCTGTAGTATCTACAAATAAGAATTACAAGTAGGCGATGACGAAGGGATAATGAGGAAACACCATCAAAATATAATCCTCACGAATGAGCTCTTCACTATACTGTTCCGCAATAAATGGTTTCAAGTTACAGTCGTTGGTATGGTGATGTAGTTCCACACAGATCTACAATAGGCTATATGGCCGCTATAGGCATGCTACAGGTGAGTCAAGATCACCTACGGCTGCTACAGGTGAGTCAAGATCACCTACGGTTGCTACAGGTGAGTCATGATCACCTACGGCTGCTACAGGTGAGTCAAGATCACCTACGGCTGCTACAGGTGAGTCATGATCACCTACGGCTGCTACAGGTGAGTCAAGATCACCTACGGTTGCTACAGGTGAGTCAAGATCACATACAGTTGCTACAGGTGAGTCAAGATCACATACAGTTGCTGCAGGTGAGTCAAGATCACCTACAGTTGCTACAGGTGAGTCAAGATCACATACAGTTGCTACAGGTGAGTCAAGATCACCTACGGCTGCTACAGGTGAGTCAAGATCACCTACAGTTGCTACAGGTGAGTCAAGATCACATACAGTTGCTACAGGTGAGTCAAGATCACCTACGGCTGCTACAGGTGAGTCAAGATCACCTACAGTTGCTACAGGTGAGTCAAGATCACATACAGTTGCTACAGGTGAGTCAAGATCACATACAGTTGCTACAGGTGAGTCAAGATCACCTACGGCTGCTACAGGTGAGTCAAGATCACATACAGTTGCTACAGGTGAGTCAAGATCACCTACGGCTGCTACAGGTGAGTCAAGATCACCTACAGTTGCTACAGGTGAGTCAAGATCACATACAGTTGCTGCAGGTGAGTCAAGATCACCTACGGTTGCTGCAGGTGAGTCAAGATCACCTACGGTTGCTGCAGGTGAGTCAAGATCACATACAGTTGCTGCAGGTGAGTCAAGATCACCTACGGTTGCTGCAGGTGAGTCAAGATCACCTACGGTTGCTGCAGGTGAGTCAAGATCACCTACGGTTGCTGCAGGTGAGTCAAGATCACCTACGGTTGCTGCAGGTGAGTCAAGATCACTACAGTTGCTACAGGTGAGTCAAGATCACCTACAGTTGCTGCAGGTGAGTCAAGATCACCTACAGTTGCTGCAGGTGAGTCAAGATCACATACAGTTGCTGCAGGTGAGTCAAGATCACATACAGTTGCTACAGGTGAGTCAAGATCACTACAGTTGCTGCAGGTGAGTCAAGATCACCTACGGTTTCTGCAGTGAGTCAAGATCACCTACGGTTGCTGCAGGTGAGTCAAGATCACCTACAGTTGCTACAGGTGAGTCAAGATCACCTACAGTTGCTACAGGTGAGTCAAGATCACCTACGGTTGCTACAGGTGAGTCAGATCACCTACGGTTGCTGCAGGTGAGTCAAGATCACTACGGTTGCTGCAGGTGAGTCAAGATCACCTACGGTTGCTGCAGGAGAGTCAAGATCACCTACAGTTGCTACAGGTGAGTCAAGATCACATACAGTTGCTGCAGGTGAGTCAAGATCACCTACGGTGCTGCAGGAGAGTCAAGATCACCTACAGTTGCTACAGGTGAGTCAAGATCACATACAGTTGCTGCAGGTGAGTCAAGATCACCTACGGTTTCTGCAGGTGAGTCAAGATCACATACAGTTGCTGAAGGTGAGTCAAGATCACTACAGTTGCTGCAGGTGAGTCAAGATCACATACAGTTGCTGCAGGTGAGTCAAGATCACATACAGTTGCTGCAGGTGAGTCAAGATCACCTACGGTTTCTGCAGGTGAGTCAAGATCACATACAGTTGCTGAAGGTGAGTCAAGATCACATACAGTTGCTGCAGGTGAGTCAAGATCACATACAGTTGCTACAGGAGAGTCAAGATCACATACAGTTGCTACAGGAGAGTCAAGATCACATACAGTTGCTACAGGAGAGTCAAGATCACATACAGTTGCTACAGGTGAGTCAAGATCACCTACAGTTGCTACAGGTGAGTCAAGATCACCTACAGTTGCTGCAGGAGAGTCAAGATCACCTACGGTTGCTGCAGGTGAGTCAAGATCACCTACGGCTGCTGCAGGTGAGTCAAGATCACCTACGGTTGCTGCAGGTGAGTCAAGATCACCTACGGTTGCTACAGGTGAGTCAAGATCACCTACGGTTGCTGCAGGTGAGTCAAGATCACCTACGGTTTCTGCAGGTGAGTCAAGATCACCTACGGTTGCTGCAGGTGAGTCAAGATCACCTACGGCTGCTACAGGTGAGTCAAGATCACCTACGGCTGCTACAGGTGAGTCAAGATCACCTACGGCTGCTACAGGTGAGTCAAGATCACCTACGGCTGCTACAGGTGAGTCAAGATCACCTACGGCTGCTACAGGTGAGTCAAGATCACCTACGGCTGCTACAGGTGAGTCAAGATCACCTACGGTTGCTGCAGGTGAGTCAAGATCACCTACGGCTGCTGCAGGTGAGTCAAGATCACCTACGGTTGCTACAGGTGAGTCAAGATCACCTACGTGCTACAGGTGAGTCAAGATCACCTACGGCTGCTACAGGTGAGTCAAGATCACATACAGTTGCTACAGGTGAGTCAAGATCACCTACGGTTGCTGCAGGTGAGTCAAGATCACCTACGGTTGCTGCAGGTGAGTCAAGATCACCTACGGCTGCTACAGGTGAGTCAAGATCACGTACAGTTGCTGCAGGTGAGTCAAGATCACCTACGGTTGCTACAGGTGAGTCAAGATCACGTACAGTTGCTGCAGGTGAGTCAAGATCACCTACGGCTGCTACAGGTGAGTCAAGATCACCTACGGTTGCTACAGGTGAGTCAAGATCACCTACGGTTGCTACAGGTGAGTCAAGATCACCTACAGTTGCTGCAGGTGAGTCAAGATCACCTACGGCTGCTACAGGTGAGTCAAGATCACCTACGGTTGCTACAGGTGAGTCAAGATCACCTACGGTTGCTACAGGTGAGTCAAGATCACCTACGGCTGCTACAGGTGAGTCAAGATCACCTACGGTTGCTACAGGTGAGTCAAGATCACCTACGGCTGCTACAGGTGAGTCAAGATCACCTACAGTTGCTACAGGTGAGTCAAGATCACCTACGGTTGCTACAGGTGAGTCAAGATCACCTACGGTTGCTACAGGTGAGTCAAGATCACCTACGGCTGCTACAGGTGAGTCAAGATCACCTACAGTTGCTACAGGTGAGTCAAGATCACGTACGGTTGCTACAGGTGAGTCAAGATCACGTACAGTTGCTGCAGGTGAGTCAAGATCACATACAGTTGCTAGAGGTGAGTTGGAATCCCGTTCACGACGGCAATGATTTTACGCCTTTCCTATCCCCTTGATGCTCCTGTTCACCTAGCAGTAAGTAGGTTCCCCAGGCGTTACTCTCTACTTGTTATAGGAATTAACTTCAAATTTTAATTTCAGATCCTTCTGATCTCTGACGGAGGCGTGTGGAATGTGGACGAGGTGGTGCAGCTAGTGCGGCGCCACGCTCACGATACCCGGTGTTTGCTGTGGGCATCGGGCACGGCGCCTCTACTGCTCTCATACAAGGGGTGGCCCGGGCCGGCAGAGGCCGCTCAGAGATGGTCCTCCAGCAGGATATGCTTCAGGATAAGGTCAGGGTTTATAAGCCTTCGTCACACATACATAGCTTGAAATAGTTGATAGTTGTCATGGATGATGTTTAATGCTTTCCTTCATACGCAAGAGGTCACCAACAGTTACTGTGACTGGTGGTCACCAACAGTTACTGTGACTGGTGGTCACAAACAGTTACTGTGACTGGTGGTCACCAACAGTTACTGTGACTGGTGGTCACCAACAGTTACTGTGACTGGTGGTCACCAACAGTTACTGTGACTGGTGGTCACCAACAGTTACTGTGACTGGTGGTCACCAACAGTTACTGTGACTGGTGGAGGTCACCAACAGTTACTGTGACTGGTGGCGACCAACAGTTACTGTGACTGGTGGTGACCAACAGTTACTGTGACTGGTGGTCACCAACAGTTACTGTGACTGGTGGTGGACCAACAGTTACTGTGACTGGTGGTGACCAACAGTTACTGTGACTGGTGGTCACCAACAGTTACTGTGATTGGTGGTCACCAACAGTTACTGTGACTGGTGGTCACCAACAGATGCTGAGACTGGTGGTCACCAACAGTTACTGTGACTGTGGTCACCAACAGTTACTGTGACTGGTGGTCACCAACAGTTACTGTGACTGGTGGTGACCAACAGTTACTGTGACTAGTGGTGACCAACAGTTACTGTGACTGGTGGTGACCAACAGTTACTGTGACTAGTGGTGACCAACAGTTACTGTGACTGGTGGTCACCAACAGTTACTGTGACTGGTGTTGACCAACAGTTACTCTGACTGGTGGTCACCAACAGTTACTGTGACTGGTGGTCACCAATAGTTACTGTGACTGGTGGTCACCAACAGTTACTGTGACTGGTGGTCACCAACAGTTACTGTGACTGGTGGTGACCAACAGTTACTGTGACTAGTGGTGACCAACAGTTACTGTTACTGGTGGTCACCAACAGTTACTGTGAATGGTGGTGACCAACAGTTACTGTGACTGGTGGTCACCAACAGTTACTGTGACTGGTGGTGACCAACAGTTACTGTGACTGGTGGTCACCAACAGTTACTGTGACTGGTGGTCACCAACAGTTACTGTGACTGGTGGTCACCAACAGTTACTGTGACTGGTGGTCACCAACAGTTACTGTGACTGGTGGTGACCAACAGTTACTGTGACTGGTGGTCACCAACAGTTACTGTGACTGGTGGTGACCAACAGTTACTGTGACTGGTGGTGACCAACAGTTACTGTGACTGGTGGTCACCAACAGTTACTGTGACTGGTGGTCACCAACAGTTACTGTGACTGGTGGTCACCAACAGTTACTGTGACTGGTGGTGACCAACAGTTACTGTGACTGGTGGTGACCAACAGTTACTGTGACTGGTGGTCACCAACAGTTACTGTGACTGGTGGTCACCAACAGTTACTGTGACTGGTGGTCACCAACAGTTACTGTGACTGGTGGTCACCAACAGTTACTGTGACTGGTGGTCACCAACAGTTACTGTGACTGGTGGTCACCAACAGTTACTGTGACTGGTGGTCACCAACAGTTACTGTGACTGGTGGGGTCACCAACAGTTACTGTGACTGGTGGTGACCAACAGTTACTGTGACTGGTGGTGACCAACAGTTACTGTGACTGGTGGTCACCAACAGTTACTGTGACTGGTGGTCACCAACAGTTACTGTGACTGGTGGTCACCAACAGTTACTGTGACTGGTGGTCACCAACAGTTACTGTGACTGGTGGTCACCAACAGTTACTGTGACTGGTGGTCACCAACAGTTACTGTGACTGGTGGTCACCAACAGTTACTGTGACTGGTGGTCACCAACAGTTACTGTGACTGGTGGTCACAACAGTTACTGTGACTGGTGGTCACCAACAGTTACTGTGACTGGTGGTGACCAACAGTTACTGTGACTGGTGGTCACCAACAGTTACTGTGACTGGTGGTCACCAACAGTTACTGTGACTGGTGTGGTCACCAACAGTTACTGTGACTGGTGGTGGTCACCAACAGTTACTGTGACTGGTGGTCACCAACAGTTACTGTGACTGGTGGTCACCAACAGTTACTGTGACTGGTGGTCACCAACAGTTACTGTGACTGGTGGTCACCAACAGTTACTGTGACTGGTGGTCACCAACAGTTACTGTGACTGGTGGTCACCAACAGTTACTGTGACTGGTGGTCACCAACAGTTACTGTGACTGGTGGTCACCAACAGTTACTGTGACTGGTGGTCACCAACAGTTACTGTGACTGGTGGTCACCAACAGTTACTGTGACTGGTGGTCACCAACAGTTACTGTGACTGGTGGTCACCAACAGTTACTGTGACTGGTGGTGACCAACAGTTACTGTGACTGGTGGTGACCAACAGTTACTGTGACTGGTGGTCACCAACAGTTACTGTGACTGGTGGTCACCAACAGTTACTGTGACTGGTGGTCACCAACAGTTACTGTGACTGGTGGTCACCAACAGTTACTGTGACTGGTGGTGGTCACCAACAGTTACTGTGACTGGTGGGACCAACAGTTACTGTGACTGGTGGTCACCAACAGTTACTGTGACTGGTGGTGGTCACCAACAGTTACTGTGACTGGTGGTGACAACAGTTACTGTGACTGGTGGTGACCAACAGTTACTGTGACTGGTGGTCACCAACAGTTACTGTGACTGGTGGTCACCAACAGTTACTGTGACTGGTGGTCACCAACAGTTACTGTGACTGGTGGTGACCAACAGTTACTGTGACTGGTGGTCACCAACAGTTACTGTGACTGGTGGTGACCAACAGTTACTGTGACTGGTGGTGACCAACAGTTACTGTGACTGGTGGTGACCAACAGTTACTGTGACTGGTGGTCACCAACAGTTACTGTGACTGGTGGTGGTCACCAACAGTTACTGTGACTGGTGGTCACCAACAGTTACTGTGACTGTGGTCACCAAAAGTTACTGTGACTGGTGGTCATCCAACAGTTACTGTGACTGTGGTCACCAACAGTTACTGTGACTGGTGGTCACCAACAGTTACTGTGACTGGTGGTCACCAACAGTTACTGTGACTGGTGGTCACCAACAGTTACTGGGACTGGTGGTGACCAACAGTTACTGTGACTGGTGGTAGTCACCAACAGTCACTGTGACTGGTGGTGGTCACCAACAATTACTGTGACTGGTGGTCACCAACATTTACTGTGACTGGGTGGTCACCAACAGTTACTGTGACTGGTGGTCACCAACAGTTACTGTGACTGGTGGTCACCAACAGTTACTGTGACTGGTGGTCACCAACAGTTACTGTGACTGGTGGTCACCAACAGTTACTGTGACTGGTGGTCACCAACAGTTACTGTGACTGGTGGTCACCAACAGTTACTGTGACTGGTGGTGACCAACAGTTACTGTGACTAGTGGTGACCAACAGTTACTGTGACTGGTGGTCACCAACAGTTACTGTGATGGTGGTGACCAACAGTACTGTGACTGGTGGTGACCAACAGTTACTGTGACTGGTGGTCACCAACAGTTACTGTGACTGGTGGTGACCAACAGTTACTGTGACTGGTGGTCACCAACAGTTACTGTGACTGGGGTGACCAACATTTACTGTGACTGGTGGTGACCAACAGTTACTGTGACTGGTGGTGACCAACAGTTACTGTGACTGGTGGTGACCAACAGTTACTGTGACTGGTGGTCACCAACAGTTACTGTGGTGGTCACCAACAGTACTGTGACTGGTGGTGGTCACCAACAGTTACTGTGACTGGTGGTGGTCACCAACAGTTATGTGACTGGTGGTCACCAAAAGTTACTGTGACTGGTGGTCACCAACAGTTACTGTGACTGGGGTCACCAACAGTTACTGTGACTGGTGGTGTCACCAACAGTTACTGTGACTGGTGGTCACCAACAGTTACTGTGACTGGTGGTCACCAACAGTTACTGTGACTGGTGGTGACCAACAGTTACTGTGACTGGTGGTGTCACCAACAGTTACTGTGACTGGTGGTGGTCACCAACAGTTACTGTGACTGGTGGTCACCAACATTTACTGTGACTGGCGGTGGTCACCAACAGTTACTGTGACTGGTGGTGGTCACCAACAGTTACTGTGACTGGTGGTCACCAACAGTTACTGTGACTGGTGGTCACCAACATTACTGTGACTGGTGGTCACCAACAGTTACTGTGACTGGTGGTCACCAACAGTTACTGTGACTGGTGGTCACCAACAGTTACTGTGACTGGTGGTGACCAACAGTTACTGTGACTGGTGGTGACCAACAGTTACTGTGACTGGTGGTCACCAACAGTTACTGTGAATGGTGGTGACCAACAGTTACTGTGACTGGTGGTGACCAACAGTTACTGTGACTGGTGTGACCAACAGTTACTGTGACTGGTGGTGACCAACAGTTACTGTGACTGGTGGTCACCAACAGTTACTGTGACTGGTGGTGACCAACAGTTACTGTGACTGTGGTCACCAACAGTTACTGTGACTGGTGGTCACCAACAGTTACTGTGACTGGTGGTGTCACCAACAGTTACTGTGACTGGTGGTGGTCACCAACAGTTACTGTGACTGGTGGTGGTCACCAACAGTTACTGTGACTGGTGGAGGTCACCAACAGTTACTGTGACTGGTGGCACCAACAGTTACTGTGACTGGTGGTGACCAACAGTTACTGTGACTGGTGGTCACCAACAGTTACTGTGACTGGTGGTCACCAACAGTTACTGTGACTGGTGGTCACCAACAGTTACTGTGACTGGTGTGTCACCAACAGTTACTGTGACTGGTGGTCACCAACAGTTACTGTGACTGGTGGTCACCAACAGTTACTGTGACTGGTGGTCACCAACAGTTACTGTGACTGGTGGTCACCAACAGTTACTGTGACTGGTGGTCACCAACAGTTACTGTGACTGGTGGTCACCAACAGTTACTGTGACTGGTGGTCACCAACAGTTACTGTGACTGGTGGTGACCAACAGTTACTGTGACTGTTGTGTCACCAACAGTTACTGTGACTGGTGGTCACCAACAGTTACTGTGACTGGTGGTCACCAACAGTTACTGTGACTGGTGGTCACCAACAGTACTGTGACTGGTGTGGACCAACAGTTACTGTGACTGGTGGTCACCAACAGTTACTGTGACTGGTGGGACCAACAGTTACTGTGACTGGTGGTCACCAACAGTTACTGTGACTGGTGGTGGTCACCAACAGTTACTGTGACTGGTGGTCACCACAGTTACTGTGACTGGTGGTCACCAACAGTTACTGTGACTGGTGGTCACCAACAGTTACTGTGACTGGTGGTGCCAACAGTTACTGTGACTGGTGGTCACCAACAGTTACTGTGACTGGTGGTCACCAACAGTTACTGTGACTGGTGGTCAACAACTTACTGTGACTGGTGGTCACCAACAGTTACTGTGACTGGTGGTCACCAACAGTTACTGTGACTGGTGGTCACCAACAGTTACTGTGACTGGTGTTGACCAACAGTTACTGTGACTGGTGGTGACCAACAGTTACTGTGACTGGGGTCACCAACAGTTACTGTGACTGGTGGTCACCAACAGTTACTGTGACTGGTGGTGTCACCAACAGTTACTGTGACTGGTGGTGGTCACCAACAGTTACTGTGACTGGTGGTCACCAACAGTTACTGTGAGGTGGTGGTCACCAACAGTTACTGTGACTGGTGGCACCAACAGTTACTGTGACTGGTGGTCACCAACAGTTACTGTGACTGGTGGTCACCAACAGTTACTGTGACTGGTGGTCACCAACAGTTACTGTGACTGGTGGTCACCAACAGTTACTGTGACTGGTGGTCACCAACAGTTACTGTGACTGGTGGTCACCAACAGTACTGTGACTGGTGGTCACCAACAGTTACTGTGACTGGTGGTCACCAACAGTTACTGTGACTAGTGGTCACCAACAGTTACTGTGACTGGTGGTCACCAACAGTTACTGTGACTGGTGGTCACCAACAGTTACTGTGACTGGTGGTCACCAACAGTTACTGTGACTGGTGGTCACCAACAGTTACTGTGACTGGTGGTCACCAACAGTTACTGTGACTGGTGGTCACCAACAGTTACTGTGACTGGTGGTCACCAACAGTTACTGTGACTGGTGGTCCAACAGTTACTGTGACTGGTGGTGACCAACAGTTACTGTGACTGTGGTTGACCAACAGTTACTGTGACTGGTGGTGACCAACAGTTACTGTGACTGG
>WNGS01007624.1:30155-42375 GCA_020271785.1 Procambarus virginalis
TGACCAAGAGTTACTGTAACTGGTGGTCACCAAAAGTTACTGTGACTGGTGGTCATCAACAGTTACTGTGACTGGAGGTCACCATCAGTTACTGTGACTGGTGGTCACCAACAGTTACTGTGACTGGTTGTGGTCACCAACAGTTTCTGTCACTAGTGGTCACCAACAGTTACTGGACTGGTGGTGTCACCAACAGTTACTGAGACTGGTGGTGACCAACAGTTACTGTGACTAATGGTGACCAACAGTTACTGTGACGGGTGGTCACAAACAGTTACTATGACTGGTGGTGGTCACCAACAGTTCCTGTGAATGGTGGTGGTCACCACAGTTAATGTGACTGGTGGTCACCAAAAGTTACTGTGACTGGTGGTTACCAACAGTTACTGGGATGGTGGTCACCAACAGTTACTGTGACTGGTGGTGACCAACAGTTACTGTGATTGGTGGTGGTCACCAACAATCACTGTGACTGGTGGTGGTCACCAACAGTTACTGTGACTGGTGGTCACCAACATTTACTGTGACTGGCGGTGGTCACCAACAGTTAATGTGACTGGTGGTGGTCACCAACAGTTACTGTGACTGGTGGTCACCAACAGTTAAAGGACTGGTGGTCACCACAGTTTCTCTGACTGGTGGTCACCAATAGTTACTGTGACTGGTTGTCACCAACAGTACTGTGACTGGTGGTCACCAACAGTTATGTGACTGGTGGTGACCAACAGTTACTGTGACTAGTGGTGACCAACAGTTACTGTTACTGGTGGTCACCAACAGTTACTGTGAATGGTGGTGACCAACAGTTACTGTGACTAATGGTGACCAACAGTTACTGTGACTGGTAGTCACCAACAGTTACTGTGACTAGTGGTGATCAACAGTTACTGTGACTGGTGGTCACCAACAGTTACTGTGACTGGTGTTGACCAACATTTACTCTGACTGGTGGTGACCAATAGTTACTGTGACTGGTGTTGACCAACAGTTACTGTGACTGGTGGTGACCAACAGTTACTGTGACTAATGGTGACCAACAGTTACTGTGGTGGTCACGAACAGTTACTATGACTGGTGGTGGTCACCAACAGTTCCTGTGACTGGTGGTGGTCACCAACAGTTACTGTGAATGGTGGTGACCAACAGTTACTGTGACTAATGGTGACCAACATTACTGTGACTGGTGGTGACCAAGAGTTACTGTGACTGGTGGTCACCAACAGTTACTGTGACTAGTGGTCACCAAAAGTTACTGTGACTGGTGGTCATCAACAGTTACTGTGACTGGAGGTCACCATCAGTTACTGTGACTGGTGGTCACCAACAGTTACTGGGACTGGTGGTCACCAACAGTTACTGTCACTAGTGGTCACCAACAGTTACTGTGACTGGTGGTGACCAACAGTTACTGTGACTGGTGGAGGTCATCAAGAGTTACTGTGACTGGTGGTGACCAACAGTTACTGTGACTGGTGGTGACCAAGAGTTACTGTGACTAGTGGTCACCAACAGTTTCTGTAACTGGTGGTCACCAAAAGTTACTGTGACTGGTGGTCATCAACAGTTACTGTGACTGGAGGTCACCATCAGTTACTGTGACTGGTGGTCACCAACAGTTACTGTGACTGGTTGTGGTCACCAACAGTTTCTGTCACTAGTCGTCACCAACAGTTACTGTGACTGGTGGTTGTCACCAACAGTTACTGAGACTGGTGGTGACCAACAGTTAATGTGACTAATGGTGACCAACAGTTACTGTGACTGGTGGTCACCAACAGTTACTATGACTGGTGGTGGTCACCAACAGTTCCTGTGAATGGTGGTGGTCACCAACAGTTAATGTGACTGGTGGTCACCAAAAGTTACTGTGACTGGTGGTTACCAACAGTTACTGGGACTGGTGGTCACCAACAGTTACTGTGACTGGTGGTGACCAACAGTTACTGTGATTGGTGGTGGTCACCAACAATCACTGTGACTGGTGGTGGTCACCAACAGTTACTGTGACTGGTGGTCACCAACATTTACTGTGACTGGCGGTGGTCACCAACAGTTAATGTGACTGGTGGTGGTCACCAACAGTTACTGTGACTGGTGGTCACCAACAGTTAAAGTGACTGGTGGTCACCAACAGTTTCTCTGACTGGTGGTCACCAATAGTTACTGTGACTGGTTGTCACCAACAGTTACTGTGACTGGTGGTCACCAACAGTTAATGTGACTGGTGGTGACTAACAGTTACTGTGACTAGTGGTGACCAACAGTTACTGTTACTGGTGGTCACCAACAGTTACTGTGAATGGTGGTGACCAACAGTTACTGTGACTAATGGTGACCAACAGTTACTGTGACTGGTAGTCACCAACAGTTACTGTGACTAGTGGTGATCAACAGTTACTGTGACTGGTGGTCACCAACAGTTACTGTGACTGGTGTTGACCAACATTTACTCTGACTGGTGGTGACCAATAGTTACTGTGACTGGTGTTGACCAACAGTTACTGTGACTGGTGGTGACCAACAGTTACTGTGACTAATGGTGACCACCAGTTACTGTTGTGGTCACGAACAGTTACTATGACTGGTGGTGGTCACCACAGTTCCTGTGACTGGTGGTGGTCACCAACAGTTCTATGAATGGTGGTGACCAACAGTTACTGTGACAATGGTGAAACCATTACTGTGACTGGTGGTGACCAAGAGTTACTGTGACTGGTGGTCACCAACAGTTACTGTGACTAGTGGTCACCCAAGTTACTGTGACTGGTGGTCATCAACAGTTACTGTGACTGGAGGTCACCATCAGTTACTGTGACTGGTGGTCACCAACAGTTACTGGGACTGGTGGTCACCAACAGTTACTGTCACTAGTGGTCACCAACAGTTACTGTGACTGTGGTGACCACAGTTACTGTGACTGTGGAGGTCATCAAGAGTTACTGTGACTGGTGGTGACCAACAGTTACTGTGACTGGTGGTGACCAAGAGTTACTGTGACTAGTGGTCACCACAGTTTCTGTAACTGGTGTCACCAAAGTTACTGTGACTGGTGGTCATCACAGTTACTGTGACTGGAGGTCACCATCAGTTACTGTGACTGGTGGTCACCAACAGTTACTGTGACTGGTTGTGGTCACCAACAGTTTCTGTCACTAGTCGTCACCAACAGTTACTGTGA
The DNA here is from genome assembly GCA_020271785.1 of Procambarus virginalis. Lineage (NCBI taxonomy): Eukaryota > Metazoa > Arthropoda > Malacostraca > Decapoda > Cambaridae > Procambarus > Procambarus virginalis. Next base: position 33,334 of record WNGS01007624.1, read on the forward strand.
CTGGTGGTTGTCACCACAGTTACTGAGACTGTGGTGACCACAGTTAATGTGACTAATGGTGACCAACAGTTACTGTGACTGGTGGTCACCAACAGTTACTATGACTGGTGGTGGTCACCAACAGTTCCTGTGAATGGTGGTGGTCACCAACAGTTAATGTGACTGGTGGTCACCAAAAGTCCTGTGACTGTGTTTACCAACAGTTTACTGGGACTGGTGGTCACCAACAGTTACTGTGACTGGTGGTGACCAACAGTTACTGTGATTGGTGGTGGTCACCAACAATCACTGTGACTGGTGGTGGTCACCAACAGTTACTGTGACTGGTGGTCACCAACATTTACTGTGACTGGCGGTGGTCACCAACAGTTAATGTGACTGGTGTGGTCACCAACAGTTACTGTGACTGGTGGTCACCAACAGTTAAAGTGACTGGTGGTCACCAACAGTTTCTCTGACTGGTGGTCACCAATAGTTACTGTGACTGGTTGTCACCAACAGTTACTGTGACTGGTGGTCACCAACAGTTATGTGACTGGTGGTGACTAACAGTTACTGTGACTAGTGGTGACCAACAGTTACTGTTACTGGTGGTCACCAACATTACTGTGAATGGTGGTGACCACAGTTACTGTGACTAATGGTGACCAACANGTGGTGGTCACCAACAGTTACTGTGACTGGTGGTCACCAACAGTTACTGTGATGGTGGTCACCAACAGTTACTGTGACTGGTGGTCACCAACAGTTACTGTGACTGGTGGTCACCAACAGTTACTGTGACTGGTGGTCACCAACAGTTACTGGACTGGTGGTCACCAACAGTTACTGTGACTGGGTGGACCAACAGTTACTGTGACTGGTGGTCACCAACAGTTACTGTGACTGGTGGTGACCAACAGTTACTGTGACTGGTGTGACCAACAGTTACTGTGACTGGTGGTCACCAACAGTTACTGTGACTGGTGGTGACCAACAGTTACTGTGACTGGTGGTCACCAACAGTTACTGTGACTGGTGGTCACCAACAGTTACTGTGATGGTGGTGGTCACCAACAGTTACTGTGACTGGTGGTGACCAACAGTTACTGTGACTGGTGGTCACCAACAGTTACTGTGACTGGTGGTGTCCAACAGTTACTGTGACTGGTGGTCACCAACAGTTACTGTGACTGGTGGTCACCAACAGTTACTGTGACTGGTGGTCACCAACAGTTACTGTGACTGGTGGTCACCAACAGTTACTGTGACTGGTGTCACCAACAGTTACTGTGACTGGTGGTCACCAACAGTTACTGTGACTGGTGGTCACCAACAGTTACTGTGACTGGTGGTCACCAACAGTTACTGTGACTGGTGGTCACCAACAGTTACTGTGACTGGTGGTGGTCACCAACAGTTACTGTGACTGGTGGTCACCAACAGTTACTGTGACTGGTGGTGGTCACCAACAGTTACTGTGACTGGTGGTCACCAACAGTTACTGTGACTGGTGGTCACCAACAGTTACTGTGATGGTGGTCACCAACAGTTACTGTGACTGGTGGTCACCAACAGTTACTGTGACTGGTGGTCACCAACAGTTACTGTGACTGGTGGTCCAAACAGTTACTGTGACTGGTGGTGACCAACAGTTACTGTGACTGGTGGTGACCAACAGTTACTGTGACTGGTGGTCACCAACAGTTACTGTGACTAGTGGTCACCAACAGTTACTGACTGGTGGTCACCAACAGTTACTGTGACTGGTGGTCACCAACAGTTACTGTGACTGGTGGTGACCAACAGTTACTGTACTGGTGTTGACCAACAGTTACTGTGACTGGTGGTGACCAACAGTTACTGTGACTAGTGGTGACCAACAGTTACTGTGACTGGTGGTCACCAACAGTTACTGTGACTGGTGGTGGTCACCAACAGTTACTTGACTGGTGGTGGTCACCAACAGTTACTGTGACTGTGGTGGTCACCAACGTTACTGTGACTGGTGGTCACCAACAGTTACTGTGACTGGTGGTGACCAACAGTTACTGTGACTGGTGGTGACCAACAGTTACTGTGACTGGTGGTCACCAACAGTTACTGTGACTGGTGGTCACCAACAGTTACTGTGACTGGTGGTCACCAACAGTTACTGTGACTGGTGGTGACCAACAGTTACTGTGACTGGTGGTCACCAACAGTTACTGTGACTGGTGGTCACCAACAGTTACTGTGACTGGTGGTCACCAACAGTTACTGTGACTGGTGGTCACCAACAGTTACTGTGACTGGTGGTCACCAACAGTTACTGTGACTGGTGGTCACCAACAGTTACTGTGACTGGTGGTCACCAACAGTTACTGTGACTGGTGGTCACCAACAGTTACTGTGACTGGTGGTCACCAACAGTTACTGTGACTGGTGGTCACCAACAGTTACTGTGACTGGTGGTCACCAACAGTTACTGTGACTAGTGGTCACCAACAGTTACTGTGACTGGTGGTGACCAACAGTTACTGTGACTGGTGGTGGTCACCAACAGTTACTGTGACTGGTGTGGTCACCAACAGTTACTGTGACTGGTGGTGACCAACAGTTACTGTGACTGGTGGTCCCAACAGTTACTGTGACTGGTGGTCACCAACAGTTACTGTGACTGGTGGTGACCAACAGTTACTGTGACTGGTGGTCACCAACAGTTACTGTGACTGGTGGTGACCAACAGTTACTGTGACTGGTGGTCACCAACAGTTACTGTGACTGGTGTTCACCAACAGTTACTGTGACTGGTGGTGACCAACAGTTACTGTGACTGGTGGTGGTCACCAACAGTTACTGTGACTGGTGGTGGTCACCAACAGTTACTGTGACTGGTGGTCACCAACAGTTACTGTGACTGGTGGTCACCAACAGTTACTGTGACTGGTGGTCACCAACAGTTACTGTGACTGGTGGTCACCAACAGTTACTGTGACTGGTGGTCACCAACAGTTACTGTGACTGGTGGTCACCAACAGTTACTGTGACTGGTGGTCACCAACAGTTACTGTGACTGGTGGTCACCAACAGTTACTGTGACTGGTGGTGGTCACCAACAGTTACTGTGACTGGTGGTCACCAACAGTTACTGTGACTGGTGGTCACCAACAGTTACTGTGACTGGTGGTCACCAACAGTTACTGTGACTGGTGGTCACCAACAGTTACTGTGACTGGTGGTGACCAACAGTTACTGTGACTGGTGGTGACCAACAGTTACTGTGACTGGTGGTCACCAACAGTTACTGTGACTGGTGGTCACCAACAGTTACTGTGACTGGTGGTCACCAACAGTTACTGTGACTGGTGGTCACCAACAGTTACTGTGACTGGTGGTGGTCACCAACAGTTACTGTGACTGGTGGTCACCAACAGTTACTGTGACTGGTGGTGGTCACCAACAGTTACTGTGACTGGTGGTCACCAACAGTTACTGTGACTGGTGGTCACCAACAGTTACTGTGACTGGTGGTCACCAACAGTTACTGTGACTGGTGGTCACCAACAGTTACTGTGACTGGTGGTCACCAACAGTTACTGTGACTGGTGGTCACCAACAGTTACTGTGACTGGTGGTCACCAACAGTTACTGTGACTGGTGGTGACCAACAGTTACTGTGACTAGTGGTGACCAACAGTTACTGTGACTGGTGGTCACCAACAGTTACTGTGACTGGTGGTGACCAACAGTTACTGTGACTGGTGTTGACCAACAGTTACTGTGACTGGTGGTCACCAACAGTTACTGTTACTGGTGTTGACCAACAGTTACTGTGACTGGTGGTGACCAACAGTTACTGTGACTGGTGGTCACCAACAGTTCCTGTGACTGGTGGTGGTCACCAACAGTTACTGTGACTGGTGGTGACCAACAGTTACTGTGACTGGTGGTCACCAACAGTTACTGTGACTGGTGGTGGTCACCAACAGTTACTGTGACTATGGTGGTCACCAACAGTTACTGTGACTGGTGGTCACCAACAGTTACTGTGACTGGTGGTCACCAACAGTTACTGTGACTGGTGGTCACCAACAGTTACTGTGACTGGTGGTCACCAACAGTTACTGTGACTGGTGGTCACCAACAGTTACTGTGACTGGTGGTCACCAACAGTTACTGTGACTGGTGGTCACCAACAGTTACTGTGACTGGTGGTGGTCACCAACAGTTACTGTGACTGGTGGTCACCAACAGTTACTGTGACTGGTGGTCACACAACAGTTACTGTGACTGGTGGTCACCAACAGTTACTGTGACTGGTGGTCACCAACAGTTACTGTGACTGGTGGTCACCAACAGTTACTGTGACTGGTGGTCACCAACAGTTACTGTGACTAGTGGTGACCAACAGTTACTGTGACTGGTGGTCACCAACAGTTACTGTGACTAGTGGTGACCAACAGTTACTGTGACTGGTGGTCACCAACAGTTACTGTGACTGGTGTTGACCAACAGTTACTGTGACTAGTGGTGACCAACAGTTACTGTGACTGGTGGTGACCAACAGTTACTGTGACTGGTGGTGACCAACAGTTACTGTGACTAGTGGTGACCAACAGTTACTGTGACTGGTGGTCACCAACAGTTACTGTGACTGGTGGTGGTCACCAACAGTTACTGTGACTGGTGGTGGTCACCAACAGTTAATGTGACTAGTGGTGGTCACCAATAGTTACTGTGACTGGTGGAGGTCACCAAGAGTTACTGTGACTGGTGGTGACCAACAGTTACTGTGACTGGTGGTGACCAACAGTTACTGTGACTGTGGTCACCAACAGTTACTGTGACTGGTGGTCACCAACAGTTACTGTGACTGGTGGTGACCAACAGTTACTGTGACTGGTGGTGACCAAGAGTTACTGTGACTGGTGGTCACCAACAGTTACTGTGACTGGTGGTCACCAAAAGTTACTGTGACTGGTGGTCATCAACAGTTACTGTGACTGGAGGTCACCATCAGTTACTGTGACTGGTGGTCACCAACAGTTACTGTGACTGGTTGTGGTCACCAACAGTTACTGTCACTAGTGGTCACCAACAGTTACTGTGACTGGTGGTGACCAACAGTTACTGTGACTGGTGGTGGTCAACAACAGTTACTGTGACTGTTGGTCACCAACATTTACTGTGACTGGTGGTGGTCACCAACAGTTACTGTGACTGGTGGTGGTCACCAACAGTTACTGTGACTGGTGGTGACCAACAGTTACTGTGACTGGTGGTGACCAACAGTTACTGTGACTGGTGGTGACCAACAGTTACTGTGACTAGTGGTGACCAACAGTTACTGTGACTGGTGGTCACCAACAGTTACTGTGACTGGTGGTGACCAACAGTTACTGTGACTGGTGGTCACCAACAGTTACTGTGACTGGTGTTGACCAACAGTTACTGTGACTGGTGGTGACCAACAGTTACTGTGACTGGTGGTGACCAACAGTTACTGTGACTGGTGGTCACCAACAGTTACTGTGACTGGTGGTGGTCACCAACAGTTACTGTGACTGGTGGTGGTCACCAACAGTTACTGTGACTGGTGGTCACCAACAGTTACTGTGACTGGTGGTCACCAACAGTTACTGTGACTGGTGGTCACCAACAGTTACTGTGACTGGTGGTCACCAACAGTTACTGTGACTGGTGGTCACCAACAGTTACTGTGACTGGTGGTCACCAACAGTTACTGTGACTGGTGGTCACCAACAGTTACTGTGACTGGTGGTGGTCACCAACAGTTACTGTGACTGGTGGTCACCAACATTTACTGTGACTGGTGGTGGTCACCAACAGTTACTGTGACTGGTGGTCACCAACAGTTACTGTGACTGGTGGTCACCAACAGTTACTGTGACTGGTGGTCACCAACAGTTACTGTGACTGGTGGTCACCAACAGTTACTGTGACTGGTGGTCACCAACAGTTACTGTGACTGGTGGTCACCAACAGTTACTGTGACTGGTGGTGACCAACAGTTACTGTGACTAGTGGTGACCAACAGTTACTGTGACTGGTGGTCACCAACAGTTACTGTGACTGGTGTTGACCAACAGTTACTGTGACTGGTGGTGACCAACAGTTACTGTGACTGGTGGTGACCAACAGTTACTGTGACTGGTGGTGACCAACAGTTACTGTGACTGGTGGTGACCAACAGTTACTGTGACTGGTGGTCACCAACAGTTACTGTGACTGGTGGTGGTCACCAACAGTTCCAGTGACTGGTGGTGGTCACCAACAGTTAATGTGACTAGTGGTGGTCACCAATCGTAACTGTGACTGGTGGAGGTCACCAAGAGTTACTGTGACTGGTGGTGACCAACAGTTACTGTGACTGGTGGTCACCAACAGTTACTGTAACTGGTGGTCACCAAAAGTTACTGTGACTGGTGGTGACCAACAGTTACTGTGACTGGTGGTGACCAAGAGTTACTGTGACTGGTGGTCACCAACAGTTACTGTAACTGGTGGTCACCAACAGTTACTGTGACTGGTGGTCACCAACAGTTACTGTGACTGGTGGTCACCAACAGTTACTGTGACTGGTGGTCACCAACAGTTACTGTGACTGGTTGTGGTCACCAACAGTTACTGTCACTGGTGGTCACCAACAGTTACTGTGACTGGTGGTGACCAACAGTTACTGTGACTGGTGGTGGTCAACAACAGTTACTGTGACTGTTGGTCACCAACATTTACTGTGACTGGTGGTGGTCACCAACAGTTACTGTGACTGGTGGTGGTCACCAACAGTTACTGTGACAGGTGGTGACCAACAGTTACTGTGACTAGTGGTGACCAACAGTTACTGTGACTGGTGGTGACCAACAGTTACTGTGACTAGTGGTGACCAACAGTTACTGTGACTGGTGGTCACCAACAGTTACTGTGACTGGTGGTGACCAACAGTTACTGTGACTGGTGGTGACCAACAGTTACTGTGATTGGTGGTCACCAACAGTTACTGTGACTGGTGGTCACCAACAGTTACTGTGACTGGTGGTCACCACAGTTACTGTGACTGGTGGTCACCAACAGTTACTGTGACTGGTGGTCACCAACAGTTACTGTGACTGGTGGTGACCAACAGTTACTGTGACTGGTGGTGACCAAACAGTTACTGTGACTGGTGGTCACCAACAGTTACTGTGACTGGTGGTCACCAACAGTTACTGTGACTGGTGGTGACCAACAGTTACTGTGACTGGTGGTCACCAACAGTTACTGTGACTGGTGGTCACCAACAGTTACTGTGACTGGTGGTCACCAACAGTTACTGTGACTGGTGGTGACCAACAGTTACTGTGACTGGTGGTGACCAACAGTTACTGTGACTGGTGTTGACCAACAGTTACTGTGACTGGTGGTGACCAACAGTTACTGTGACTGGTGGTGACCAACAGTTACTGTGACTGGTGGTCACCAACAGTTACTGTGACTGGTGGTCACCAACAGTTACTGTGACGGTGGTCACCAACAGTTACTGTGACTGGTGGTCACCAACAGTTACTGTGACTGGTGGTCACCAACAGTTACTGTGACTGGTGGTCACCAACAGTTACTGTGACTGGTGGTGACCAACAGTTACTGTGACTGGTGGTCACCAACAGTTACTGTGATGGTGGTCACCAACAGTTACTGTGACTGGTGGTCACCAACAGATACTGTGACTGGTGGTCACCAACAGTTACTGTGACTGGTGGTCACCAACAGTTACTGTGACTGGTGGTCACCAACAGTTACTGTGACTGGTGGTGTCACCAACAGTTACTGTGACTGGTGGTCACCAACAGTTACTGTGACTGGTGGTCACCAACAGTTACTGTGAGACTGGGACCAACAGTTACTGTGACTGGTGGTGACCAACAGTTACTGTGACTGGTGGTCACCAACAGTTACTGTTTGGTGTGGTCACCAACAGTTACTGTGACTGGTGGTGACCAACAGTTACTGTGACTGGTGGTCACCAACAGTTACTGTGACTGGTGGGGTCACCAACAGTTATGTGACTGGTGGTCACCAACAGTTACTGTGACTGGTGGTCACCAACAGTTACTGTGACTGGTGGTGGTCACCAACAGTTACTGTGACTAGTGGTGGTCACCAACAGTTACTGTGACTGGTGGTGATCACCAGTTACTGTGACTGGTGGTCACCAACAGTTACTGTGACTGGTGGTCACCAACAGATACTGTGACTGGTGGTCACCAACAGTTACTGTGACTGGAGGTCACCAACAGTTACTGTGACTGGTGGTCACCAACAGTTACTGTGACTGGTGGTCACCAACAGTTACTGTGACTGGTGTGGTCACCAACAGTTACTGTGACTGGTGGTCCAAACAGTTACTGTGACTGGTGGTGGTCACCAACAGTACTGTGACTGGTGGTCACCAACAGTTACTGTGACTGGTGGTCACCAACAGTTACTGTGATGGTGGTCACCAACAGTTACTGTGACTGGTGGTCACCAACAGTTACTGTGACTGGTGGTCACCAACAGTTACTGTGACTGGTGGTCACCAACAGTTACTGTGACTGGTGGTGACCAACAGTTACTGTGACTGGTGGTCACCAACAGTTACTGTGACTGGTGTTGACCAACAGTTACTGTGACTGGTGGTGACCAACAGTTACTGTTACTGGTGTTGACCAACAGTTACTGTGACTGGTGGTGACCAACAGTTACTGTGACTAGTGGTGACCAACAGTTACTGTGACTGGTGGTCACAACAGTTACTGTGGACTGGTGGTGGTCACCAACAGTTACTGTGACTGGTGGTGGTCACCAACAGTTACTGTGACTAGTGGTGGTCACCAACAGTTACTGTGACTGGTGGAGGCACCAACAGTTACTGTGGACTGGTGGTGACCAACAGTTACTGTGACTGGTGGTGACCAACAGTTACTGTGACTGGTGTCACCAACAGTTACTGTGACTGGTGGTCACCAACAGTTACTGTGACTGGTGGTCACCAACAGTTACTGTGACTGGTGGTCACCAACAGTTACTGTGACTGGTGTG
>WNGS01007624.1:42471-64353 GCA_020271785.1 Procambarus virginalis
GTGTAGCAGGTGCTGGAGTGGGGGAAGGAGGAGTTGAGGTGCGTGTGGCTGTCTTTATATTTACTTTAGCCACTACAAAACGTATCTTGCATATTGTTGAGGACGTGATGAATTAAGGAGATAGCAGGCTAAATCTCTGATAAGAGATTATCGTCACAGTAGCATTTCATGATATAATTTTAATGAGCGAACTGAGTTTACGGTTGTGCGATAAAGTTTACAATTGAAGAATACATTATTAAAAATCATCTTTTTTCCAAATATTATTGTATTTTCAGAGGGAGTCGTGAATACAATGAAAATACATTAGCAACAGCCTGTATCTGCAGCAGACAATGGACTCTGACATGGGAGGCACAGAGATACTTGCCCCTTACACAGTGTATACTGTACACCCCCGAAGCCTGGCTACTCAAGACAAGTATGTATTACAAGTATCTTAATAGTATCTCTAAGTGTACTGTAGGTATCTTAGAAGTATCTATGAGTGTATTCAAAGTATCTTACTAGTATCTCTAAGTGTACTGCAGGTATCTTAGTAATTCTATGAGTGTATTCCAAGTATCTTACTAGTATCTCTAAGTGTACTGGGGTACCTTAGAGTATCTCTAAGTGTACTGAAAGTATCTTAGCAGTATCTATGAGTGTATTACGAGTATCTTAGTAGTATCTATAAGTTTATTAAAATATCTTAGTAATATCTATAAGTGTACTGCAAGTGTCTTAGATGTATCTATAACTGTACTGCAAGTGTCTTAGTAGTATCTATTAGTGTACTGCAAGTGTCTTAGTAGTATCTATAACTGTACTGCAAGTGTCTTAGTAGTATCTATAACTGTACTGCAAGTGTCTTAGTAGTATCTATAAGTGTACTGCAAGTGTCTTAGTAGTATCTATAACTGTACTGCAAGTGTCTTAGTAGTATCTATTAGTGTACTGCAAGTGTCTTAGTAGTTAGCAAGCTAAGTCTATAAGTGTACTGCAAGTGTCTTAGTAGTATCTATAAGTGTACTGCAAGTGTCTTAGTAGTATCTATAAGTGTACTGCAAGTGTCTTAGTAGTATCTATAACTGTACTGCAAGTGTCCTAGATGTATCTATTAGTGTACTGCAAGTGTCTCAGATGTATCTATAAGTGTACTGCAAGTGTCTCAGATGTATCTATAAGTGTACTGCAAGTCTCAGATGTATCTATAAGTGTACTGCAAGTGTCTCAGATGTTATCTATTTAGTGTACTGCAAGTGTCTCAGAGGTCATCCATAAGTGTACTGCAAGTGTCTCAGATGTATCTATAAGTTACTGCAAGTGTCTCAGGTGTATCTATAAGTGTACTGCAAGTGTCTCAGATGTTCTATAAGTGTACTGCGAGAATCCTAGAAGTATCTTACATGGTGCAAGTAATACATATAAGTATACTGCCTTTTAGAAACGAATGATGATTTTACAAAAACGAAAACTCACTGCTAAGGATGTCTATTTTCCTGCGCCTTCAACCCCACTACTGGCGTATATAGTCCTGCTGGTGGATGGTCAACCCCACTACTGGTGTATATAGTCCTGCTGGTGGATGGTCAACCCCACTACTGGTGTATATAGTCCTGCTGGTGGATGGTCAACCCCACTACTGGCGTATATAGTCCTGCTGGTGGATGCTCAACCCCACTACTGGCGTATATAGTCCTGCTGGTGGATGTTCAACCCACTACTGGCGTATATAGTCCTGCTGGTGGATGCTCAACCCCACTACTGGCGTATATAGTCCTGCTGGTGGATGTTCAACCCCACTACTGGCGTATATAGTCCTGCTGGTGGATGGTCAACCCCACTACTGGCGTATATAGTCCTGCTGGTGGATGCTCAACCCCACTACTGGCGTATATAGTCCTGCTGGTGGATGCTCAACCCCACTACTGGCGTATATATAGTCCTGCTGGTGGATGGTCAACCCCACTACTGGTGTATATATAGTCCTGCTGGTGGATGCTCAACCCCACTACTGGCGTATATAGTCCTGCTGGTGGATGGTCAACCCCACTACTGGCGTATATATAGTCCTGCTGGTGGATGCTCAACCCCACTACTGGCGTATATAGTCCTGCTGGTGGATGGTCAACCCCACTACTGGCGTATATATAGTCCTGCTGGTGGATGCTCAACCCCACTACTGGCGTATATATAGTCCTGCTGGTGGATGCTCAACCCCACTACTGGCGTATATAGTCCTGCTGGTGGATGGTCAACCCCACTACTGGCGTATATAGTCCTGCTGGTGGATGGTCAACCCCACTACTGGCGTATATATAGTCCTGCTGGTGGCATAAGGAAGCAGATTACTCCTGGTGCTCTTGGGTTCTACGCTTCACCTCCTTCACTCGCTGTTGTCCTACTACGATGCGTGACGGTGGTCGTGTGAGAAATAGTTTAGCTACCCCCTTATTGTTTTTCGTGTAATTTAAACATATTAAGTTAATTTCTCGTGTTTTTGCCAAGTATTATATCAGGAAGTATTTTGTTGTAATGATTGAAGTTATAGTAAAGTGTTTAATTGTTTATGTTTAGTGTTTAATCCTGCAACTTTAACACCACAAAGGCAAAGCAGCATTTATTTACTTTGTTTAACTTTTGTTTTGTTTAATGTGCCTAAGAGCAACTTTCAGCTGCCATGTATTAGCTGCGCTACCGAAAACACGTCACAATCCATAAGCGTACTACAAATATCTAAAATTATCTATAATTGTACAAGTATGTTGGTGGTATCTACACGTCGTATCTCTGTAGTATCTGCAAATAAGAATTACAAGTAGGCGATGACGAAGGGATAATGAGGAAACACCATCAAAATATAATCCTCACGAATGAGCTCTTCACTATACTGTTCCGCAATAAATGGTTTCAAGTTACAGTCGTTGGTATGGTGATGTAGTTCCACACAGATCTACAATAGTCTATATGGCCGCTATAGGCATGCTGCAGGTGAGTCATGATCACCTACGGCTGCTGCAGGTGAGTCAAGATCACCTACGGTTGCTGCAGGTGAGTCAAGATCACCTACGGCTGCTGCAGGTGAGTCAAGATCACCTACGGCTGCTACAGGTGAGTCAAGATCACCTACGGCTGCTACAGGTGAGTCAAGATCACCTACGGCTGCTACAGGTGAGTCAAGATCACCTACGGCTGCTACAGGTGAGTCAAGATCACCTACGGTTGCTGCAGGTGAGTCAAGATCACCTACGGCTGCTGCAGGTGAGTCAAGATCACCTACGGCTGCTACAGGTGAGTCAAGATCACCTACGGCTGCTACAGGTGAGTCAAGATCACCTACGGCTGCTACAGGTGAGTCAAGATCACCTACGGCTGCTACAGGTGAGTCAAGATCACCTACGGCTGCTACAGGTGAGTCAAGATCACCTACGGCTGCTACAGGTGAGTCAAGATCACCTACGGCTGCTACAGGTGAGTCAAGATCACCTACGGTTGCTGCAGGTGAGTCAAGATCACCTACGGCTGCTACAGGTGAGTCAAGATCACCTACGGCTGCTACAGGTGAGTCAAGATCACATACAGTTGCTACAGGTGAGTCAAGATCACCTACGGTTGCTGCAGGTGAGTCAAGATCACCTACGGTTGCTGCAGGTGAGTCAAGATCACCTACGGCTGCTACAGGTGAGTCAAGATCACGTACAGTTGCTGCAGGTGAGTCAAGATCACCTACGGTTGCTACAGGTGAGTCAAGATCACGTACAGTTGCTGCAGGTGAGTCAAGATCACCTACGGCTGCTACAGGTGAGTCAAGATCACCTACGGTTGCTACAGGTGAGTCAAGATCACCTACGGTTGCTACAGGTGAGTCAAGATCACCTACAGTTGCTGCAGGTGAGTCAAGATCACCTACGGCTGCTACAGGTGAGTCAAGATCACCTACGGTTGCTACAGGTGAGTCAAGATCACCTACGGTTGCTACAGGTGAGTCAAGATCACCTACGGCTGCTACAGGTGAGTCAAGATCACCTACGGTTGCTACAGGTGAGTCAAGATCACCTACGGCTGCTACAGGTGAGTCAAGATCACCTACAGTTGCTACAGGTGAGTCAAGATCACCTACGGTTGCTACAGGTGAGTCAAGATCACCTACGGTTGCTACAGGTGAGTCAAGATCACCTACGGCTGCTACAGGTGAGTCAAGATCACCTACAGTTGCTACAGGTGAGTCAAGATCACGTACGGTTGCTACAGGTGAGTCAAGATCACGTACAGTTGCTGCAGGTGAGTCAAGATCACATACAGTTGCTAGAGGTGAGTTGGAATCACGTTCACGACGGCAATGATTTTACGCCTTTCCTATCCCCTTGATGCTCCTGTTCACCTAGCAGTAAGTAGGTTCCCCAGGCGTTACTCTCTACTTGTTATAGGAATTAACTTCAAATTTTAATTTCAGATCCTTCTGATCTCTGACGGAGGCGTGTGGAATGTGGACGAGGTGGTGCAGCTAGTGCGGCGCCACGCTCACGATACCCGGGTGTTTGCTGTGGGCATCGGGCACGGCGCCTCTACTGCTCTCATACAAGGGGTGGCCCGGGCCGGCAGAGGCCGCTCAGAGATGGTCCTCCAGCAGGATATGCTTCAGGATAAGGTCAGGGTTTATAAGCCTTCGTCACACATACATAGCTTGAAAATAGTTGATAGTTGTCATGGATGATGTTTAATGCTTTCCTTCATACGCAAGAGGTCACCAACAGTTACTGTGACTGGTGGTCACCAACAGTTAATGTGACTGGTAGTCACCAACAGTTACTGTGACTGGTGGTCACAAACAGTTACTGTGACTGGTGGTCACCAACAGTTAATGGTGACTGGTGGTCACCAACAGTTACTGTGACTGGTGGTCACAAACAGTTACTGTGACTGGTGGTCACCAACAGTTACTGTGACTGCTGGTCACCAACAGTTACTGTGACTGGTGGAGGTCACCAACAGTTACTGTGACTGGTGGTCACCAACAGTTAGTGTGACTGGTGGGGTTCACCAACAGTTACTGTGACTGGTGGCGACCAACAGTTACTGTGACTGGTGGTGACCAACAGTTACTGTGACTGGTGGTCACCAACAATTACTGTGACTGGTGGCGACCAACAGTTACTGTGACTGGTGGTGACCAACAGTTACTGTGACTGGTGGTCACCAACAGTTACTGTGATTGGTGGTCACCAACAGATACTGTGACTGGTGGTCACCAACAGATGCTGAGACTGGTGGTCACCAACAGTTACTGTGGCTGTAGGTTACCAACAGTTACTGTGACTGGTGGTCACCAACAGTTACTGTGACTGGTGGTGACCAACAGTTACTGTGACTAGTGGTGACCAACAGTTACTGTGACTGGTGGTGACCAACAGTTACTGTGACTAGTGGTGACCAACAGTTACTGTGACTGGTGGTCACCAACAGTTACTGTGACTGGTGTTGACCAACAGTTACTCTGACTGGTGGTCACCAACAGTTACTCTGCCTGGTGGTCACCAATAGTTACTGTGACTGGTGGTCACCAACAGTTACTGTGACTGGTGGTCACCAACAGTTAATGTGACTGGTGGTGACCAACAGTTACTGTGACTAGTGGTGACCAACAGTTACTGTTACTGGTGGTCACCAACAGTTACTGTGAATGGTGGTGACCAACAGTTACTGTGACTGGTGGTCACCAACAGTTACTGTGACTAGTGGTGACCAACAGTTACTGTGACTGATGTCACCAACAGTTACTGTGACTTTGTTGACCAACAGTTACTGTGACTGGTGGTGACCAACAGTTACTGTGACTGGTGTTGACCAACAGTTACTGTGACTGGTGGTGACCAACAGTTACTGTGACTAGTGGTGGCCAACAGTTACTGTGACTGGTGGTCACCAACAGTTACTGTGACTGGTGGTTGTCACCAACAGTAACTGTGACTGGTGGTGGTCACCAACAGTTAATGTGACTAGTGGTGGTCACCAACAGTTACTGTTACTGGTGGAGGTCACCAACAGTTACTGTGACTGGTGGCGACCAACAGTTACTGTGACTGGCGGTGACCAACAGTTACTGTGAATTGTGGTCACCAACAGTTACTGTGACTGGTGGTCACCAACAGTTACTGTGACTGGTGGTCACCAACATATACTGTGACTGGTGGTCACCAACAGTTACTGTGACTGGTGGAGGTCACCAACAGTTACTGTGACTGGTGGTCACCAACAGTTAGTGTGACTGGTGGGGTTCACCAACAGTTACTGTGACTGGTGGCGACCAACAGTTACTGTGACTGGTGGTGACCAACAGTTACTGTGACTGGTGGTCACCAACAATTACTGTGACTGGTGGCGACCAACAGTTACTGTGACTGGTGGTGACCAACAGTTACTGTGACTGGTGGTCACCAACAGTTACTGTGATTGGTGGTCACCAACAGATACTGTGACTGGTGGTCACCAACAGATGCTGAGACTGGTGGTCACCAACAGTTACTGTGACTGTAGGTTACCAACAGTTACTGTGACTGGTGGTCACCAACAGTTACTGTGACTGGTGGTGACCAACAGTTACTGTGACTAGTGGTGACCAACAGTTACTGTGACTGGTGGTCACCAACAGTTACTGTGACTAGTGGTGACCAACAGTTACTGTGACTGGTGGTCACCAACAGTTACTGTGACTGGTGTTGACCAACAGTTACTCTGACTGGTGGTCACCAACAGTTACTCTGCCTGGTGGTCACCAATAGTTACTGTGACTGGTGGTCACCAACAGTTACTGTGACTGGTGGTCACCAACAGTTAATGTGACTGGTGGTGACCAACAGTTACTGTGACTAGTGGTGACCAACAGTTACTGTTACTGGTGGTCACCAACAGTTACTGTGAATGGTGGTGACCAACAGTTACTGTGACTGGTGGTCACCAACAGTTACTGTGACTAGTGGTGACCAACAGTTACTGTGACTGATGTCACCAACAGTTACTGTGACTTTGTTGACCAACAGTTACTGTGACTGGTGGTGACCAACAGTTACTGTGACTGGTGTTGACCAACAGTTACTGTGACTGGTGGTGACCAACAGTTACTGTGACTAGTGGTGACCAACAGTTACTGTGACTGGTGGTCACCAACAGTTACTGTGACTGGTGGTTGTCACCAACAGTAACTGTGACTGGTGGTGGTCACCAACAGTTAATGTGACTAGTGGTGGTCACCAACAGTTACTGTTACTGGTGGAGGTCACCAACAGTTACTGTGACTGGTGGCGACCAACAGTTACTGTGACTGGTGGTGACCAACAGTTACTGTGACTTGTGGTCACCAACAGTTACTGTGACTGGTGGTCACCAACAGTTACTGTGACTGGTGGTCACCAACAGTTACTGTGAATGTGGTGACCAACAGTTACTGTGACTGGTGGTCACCAACAGTTACTGTGACTAGTGGTGACCCACAGTTACTGTGACTGGTGTCACCAACAGTTACTGTGACTTTGTTGACCAACAGTTACTGTGACTGGTGGTGACCAACAGTTACTGTGACTGGTGTTGACCAACAGTTACTGTGACTGGTGGTGACCAACAGTTACTGTGACTAGTGGTGGCCAACAGTTACTGTGACTGGTGGTCACCAACAGTTACTGTGACTGTGGTTGTCACCAACAGTACTGTGACTGGTGGTGGTCACCAACAGTTAATGTGACTATGGTGGTCACCAACAGTTACTGTTACTGGTGGAGGTCACCAACAGTTACTGTGACTGGTGGCGACCAACAGTTACTGTGACTGGCGGTGACCAACAGTTACTGTGAATTGTGGTCACC
The DNA here is from genome assembly GCA_020271785.1 of Procambarus virginalis. Taxonomy (NCBI): domain Eukaryota; kingdom Metazoa; phylum Arthropoda; class Malacostraca; order Decapoda; family Cambaridae; genus Procambarus; species Procambarus virginalis. Next base: position 50,310 of record WNGS01007624.1, read on the forward strand.
AACAGTTACTGTGACTGGTGGTCACCAACAGTTACTGTGACTGGTGGTCACCAACAGATACTGTGACTGGTGGTCACCAACAGTTACTGTGACTGGAGGTCACCAACAGTTACTGTGACTGGTGGTCACCAACAGTTACTGTGACTGGTGTGACCAACAGTTACTGTGACTAGTGGTGACCAACAGTTACTGTGACTGTGGTCACCAACAGTTACTGTGACTAGTGGTGACCAACAGTTACTGTGACTGGTGGTCACCAACAGTTACTGTGACTGGTGTTGACCAACAGTTACTGTGACTGGTGGTGACCAACAGTTACTGTTACTGGAGTTGACCAACAGTTACTGTGACTGGTGGTGACACACAGTTACTGTGACTGGTGGTCACCACACAGTTACTGTGACTGGTGGTCACCAACAGTTACTGTGACTGGTGGTGGTCACCAACAGTTAATGTGACTAGTGGTGGTCACCAATATACTATGACTGGTGGAGGTCACCAAGTGTTACTGTGACTGGTGGTCATCAACAGTTACTGTGACTGGGGTCACCATCATTTACTGTGACTGGTGGTCACAACAGTTACTGGGACTGGTGGTCACCAACAGTTACTCTCACNGGTCACCAACAGTTACTGTGACTGGTGGTCACCAACAGTTACTGTGACTGGTGGTGACCAACAGTTACTGTGACTAGTGGTGACCAACAGTTACTGTGACTGGTGGTCACCAACAGTTACTGTGACTGGTGGTGACCAACAGTTACTGTGACTGGTGGGACCAACAGTTACTGTGACTGGGTGGTCACCAACAGTTACTGTGACTAGTGGTGACCAACAGTTACTGTGACTGGTGGTCACCAACAGTTACTGTGACTGGTGGTGTCACCAACAGTAACTGGACTGGTGGTGGTCACCAACAGTTAACTGTGACTGGTGGTCACCAACAGTTACTGTGACTGGTGGAGGTCACCAACAGTTACTGTGACTGGTGGCGACCAACAGTTACTGGACTGGTGGTGACCAACAGTTACTGTGAATGGTGGTCACCAACAGTTACTGTGACTGGTGGTCACCAACAGTTACTGTGACTGGTGGTCACCAACAGATGTGACTGGTGGTCACCAACAGTTACTGTGACTGGGGTCACCAACAGTTACTGTGACTGGTGGTCACCAACAGTTACTGTGATGGTGGTGACCAACAGTTACTGTGACTGGTGGTGACCAACAGTTACTGTGACTGGTGGTCACCAACAGTTACTGTGACTGGTGGTGACCAACAGTTACTGTGACTGGTGGTCACCAACAGTTACTGTGACTGGTGGTCACCAACAGTTACTGTGACTGGTGGTGACCAACAGTTACTGTGACTGGTGTTGACCAACAGTTACTGTGACTGGTGGTGACCAACAGTTACTGTGACTAGTGGTGACCAACAGTTACTGTGACTGGTGGTGACCAACAGTTACTGTGACTGGTGGTCACCAACAGTTACTGTGACTGGTGGTCACCAACAGTTACTGTGACTAGGTGGTCACCAACAGTTACTGTGACTGGTGGAGGTCACCAAGAGTTACTGTGGCTGGTGGTGACCAACAGTTACTGTGACTGGTGGTGACCAAGAGTTACTGTGACTGGTGGTCACCAACAGTTACTGTGACTAGTGGTCACCAACAGTTACTGTGACTGGTGGTCACCAACAGTTACTGTGACTGGTGGTCACCAACAGTTACTGTGACTGGTGGTCACCAACAGTTACTGGACTGGTGGTCACCAACAGTTACTGTGACTAGTGGTCACCAACAGTTACTGTGACTGGTGGTGACCAACAGTTACTGTGATTGTGGTGGTCACCAACAGTTACTGTGAACTGGTGGTCACCAACAGTTACTGTGACTGGTGGTCACCAACAGTTACTGTGACTGGTGGTCACCAACAGTTACTGTGACTGGTGGTCACCAACAGTTACTGTGACTGGTGGTCACCAACAGTTACTGTGACTAGTGGTGGTCACCAACAGTTACTGTGACTGGTGGTGACCAACAGTTACTGTGACTGGTGGTGGTCACCAACAGTTACTGTGACTGGTGGTGGTCACCAACAGTTACTGTGACTGGTGGTGGTCACCAACAGTTACTGTGACTGGTGGTCACCAACAGTTACTGTGACTGGTGGGTCACCAACAGTTACTGTGACTGGTGGTGGTCACCAACAGTTACTGTGACTGGTGGTCACCAACAGTTACTGTGACTGGTGGTCACCAACAGTTACTGTGACTGGTGGTCACCAACAGTTACTGTGACTGGTGGTCACCAACAGTTACTGTGACTGGTGGTCACCAACAGTTACTGTGACTGGTGGTCACCAACAGTTACTGTGACTGGTGGTCACCAACAGTTACTGTGACTGGTGGTGACCAACAGTTACTGTGACTGGTGGGACCAACAGTTACTGTGACTGGTGGTCACCAACAGTTACTGTGACTGGTGGTCACCAACAGTTACTGTGACTGGTGGTGGTCACCAACAGTTACTGTGAAGTGGTGGTCACCAACAGTTACTGTGACTGTGGTGGTCACCAACAGTTACTGTGACTGGTGGTGACCAACAGTTACTGTGACTGGTGGTGACCAACAGTTACTGTGACTGGTGGTCACCAACAGTTACTGTGACTGGTGGTCACCAAAAGTTACTGTGACTGGTGGTCACCAACAGTTACTGTGACTGGTGGTCACCAACAGTTACTGTGACTGGTGGTCACCAACAGTTACTGTGACTGGTGGTCACCAACAGTTACTGTGACTGGTGGTCACCAACAGTTACTGTGACTGGTGGTGACCAACAGTTACTGGACTGGTGGTCACCAACAGTTACTGTGACTGGTGGTCACCAACAGTTACTGTGACTGGTGGTCACCAACAGTTACTGTGACTGGTGGTCACCAACAGTTACTGTGACTGGTGGTCACCAACAGTTACTGTGACTGGTGGTCACCAACAGTTACTGTGACTGGTGGTCACCAACAGTTACTGTGACTGTGGTCACCAACAGTTACTGTGACTGTGGTGGTCACCAACAGTTACTGTGACTGTTGGTCACCAACAGTTACTGTGACTGGTGGTCACCAACAGTTACTGTGACTGGTGGTGGTCACCAACAGTTACTGTGACTGGTGGTCACCAACAGTTACTGTGACTGGTGGTGTCACCAACAGTTACTGTGACTGGTGGTGACAACAGTTACTGTGACTGGTGGTCACCAACAGTTACTGTGATGGTGGTCACCAACAGTTACTGACTGGTGGTGGTCACCAACAGTTCCTGTGAATGGTGGTGGTCACCAACAGTTACTGTGACTGGTGGTCACCAAAAGTTACTGTGACTGGTGGTCATCAACAGTTACTGTGACTGGAGGTCACCAACAGTTACTGTGACTGGTGGTCACCAACAGTTACTGGGACTGGTGGTCACCAACAGTTACTGTCACTAGTGATCACCAACAGTTACTGTGACTGGTGGTGACCAACAGTTACTGTGATTGGTGGTGGCACCAACAGTCACTGTGACTGGTGGTGGTCACCAACAGTTACTGTGACTGGTGGTCACCACACTTTACTGTGACTGGCGGTGGTCACCAACAGTTACTGTGACTGGTGGTGGTCACCAACAGTTACTGTGACTGGTGGTCACCAACAGTTACTGTGACTGGTGGTCACCAACAGTTACTCTGACTGGTGGTCACCAATAGTTACTGTGACTGGTGGTCACCAACAGTTACTGTGACTGGTGGTCACCAACAGTTACTGTGACTGGTGGTGGTCACCAACGTTATGTGACTAGTGGTGGTCACCAACAGTTACTGTGACTGGTGGTGTCACCAACAGTTACTGTGACTGGTGGTGACCAACAGTTACTGTGACTGGTGGTGACCAACAGTTACTGTGACTGGTGGTCACCAACAGTTACTGTGACTGGTGGTCACCAACAGTTACTGTGACTGGTGTCACCAACAGTTACTGTGACTGGTGGTCACCAACAGTTACTGTGACTGGTGGTCACCAACAGTTACTGTGACTGGTGGTCACCAACAGTTACTGTGACTGGTGGTCACCAACAGTTACTGTGACTGGTGGTCACCAACAGTTACTGTGACTGGTGGTCACCAACAGTTACTGTGACTGGTGGTGACCAACAGTTACTGTGACTGGTGGTCACCAACAGTTACTGTGACTGTGGTCACCAACAGTTACTGTGACTGGTGGTCACCAACAGTTACTGTGACTGGTGGTCACCAACAGTTACTGTGACTGGTGGTCACCAACAGTTACTGTGACTGGTGGTCACCAACAGTTACTGTGACTGGTGGTCACCAACAGTTACTGTGACTGGTGGTCACCAACAGTTACTGTGACTGGTGGTGACCAACAGTTACTGTGACTGGTGGTGACACCAACAGTTACTGTGACTGGTGGTCACCAACAGTTACTGTGACTGGTGGTTGACACACAGTTACTGTGACTGGTGGTGACCAACAGTTACTGTGACTGGTGGTGACCACAGTTACTGTGACTGGTGGTCACCAACAGTTACTGTGACTGGTGGTGACACAACAGTACTGTGACTGGTGGTGGTCACCAACAGTTACTGTGACTGGTGGTCACCAACAGTTACTGTGACTGGTGGTCACCAACAGTTACTGTGACTGGTGGTCACCAACAGTTACTGTGACTGGTGGTCACCAACAGTTACTGTGACTGGTGGTCACCAACAGTTACTGTGACTGGTGGTCACCAACAGTTACTGTGACTGGTGGTGACCAACAGTTACTGTGACTGGTGGTGGTCACCAACAGTTACTGTGACTGGTGGTGGTCACCAACAGTTACTGTGACTGGTGGTCACCAACAGTTACTGTGACTGGTGGTGACCAACAGTTACTGTGACTGGTGGTGGTCACCAACAGTTACTGTGACTGGTGGTCACCAACAGTTACTGTGACTGGTGGTCACCAACAGTTACTGTGACTGGTGGTCACCAACAGTTACTGTGACTGGTGGTCACCAACAGTTACTGTGACTGGTGGTCACCAACAGTTACTGTGACTGGTGGTGACCAACAGTTACTGTGACTGGTGGTCACCAACAGTTACTGTGACTGGTGGTCACCAACAGTTACTGTGACTGGTGGTGACCAACAGTTACTGTGACTGGTGGTGACCAACAGTTACTGTGACTGGTGGTCACCAACAGTTACTGTGACTGGTGGTGACCAACAGTTACTGTGACTGGTGGTGTCACCAACAGTTACTGTGACGGTGGTGGTCACCAACAGTTACTGTGACTGTGGTGGTCACCAACAGTTACTGTGACTGGTGGTGGTCACCAACAGTTACTGTGACTGGTGGTCACCAACAGTTACTGTGACTGGTGGTCACCAACAGTTACTGTGACTGGTGGTCACCAACAGTTACTGTGACTGGTGGTCCCAACAGTTACTGTGACTGGTGGTCACCAACAGTTACTGTGACTGGTGGTCACCAACAGTTACTGTGACTGGTGGTCACCAACAGTTACTGTGACTGGTGGTCACCAACAGTTACTGTGACTAGTGGTGACCAACAGTTACTGTGACTGGTGGTCACCAACAGTTACTGTGACTGGTGGTGACCAACAGTTACTGTGACTGGTGGTCACCAACAGTTACTGTGACTGGTGGTGACCAACAGTTACTGTGACTGGTGGTCACCAACAGTTACTGTGACTGGTGTTGACCAACAGTTACTGTGACTGGTGGTGACCAACAGTTACTGTTACTGGTGTTGACCAACAGTTACTGTGACTGGTGGTGACCAACAGTTACTGTGACTAGTGGTGACCAACAGTTACTGTGACTGGTGGTGACCAACAGTTACTGTGACTGGTGGTCACCAACAGTTACTGTGACTGGTGGTGGTCACCAACAGTTACTGTGACTGGTGGTGTCACCAACAGTTACTGTGACTGGTGGTGGTCACCAACAGTTACTGTGACTAGTGGTGGTCACCAACAGTTACTGTGACTGGTGTGGTAACAGTTAAGTTAGTTGGTTACCAAGTTACTGACTTAGTGGTGGTCACCAACAGTTACTGTGACTGGTGGTCACCAACAGTTACTGTGACTGGTGGTCACCAACAGTTACTGTGACTGGTGGTCACCAACAGTTACTGGACTGGTGGTCACCAACAGTTACTGTGACTGGTGGTCACCAACAGTTACTGTGACTGGTGGTCACCAACAGTTACTGTGACTGGTGGTCACCAACAGTTACTGTGACTGTGGTCACCAACAGTTACTGTGACTGGTGGTCACCAACAGTTACTGTGACTGGTGGTCACCAACAGTTACTGTGACTGGTGGTGACCAACAGTTACTGTGACTGGTGGTCACCAACAGTTACTGTGACTATGGTGGTCACCAACAGTTACTGTGACTGGTGTGATCACCAACAGTTACTGTGACTGTGGTCACCAACAGTTACTGTGACTGGTGGTGTCACCAAAGTTACTGTGACTGGTGGTGTCACAAACAGTTACTGTGACTGGTGGTCACCAACAGTTACTGTGACTGGTGGTCACCAACAGTTACTGTGACTGGTGGTCACCAACAGTTACTGTGACTGGTGGTCACCAACAGTTACTGTGACTGGTGGTCACCAACAGTTACTGTGACTGGTGGTCACCAACAGTTACTGTGACTGGTGGTGACCAACAGTTACTGTGACTGGTGGTGACCAACAGTTACTGTGACTGGTGGTCACCAACAGTTACTGTGACTGGTGGTCACCAACAGTTACTGTGACTGGTGGTGGTCACCAACAGTTAATGTGACTAGTGGTGGTCACCAATAGTTACTGTGACTGGTGGAGGTCACCAAGAGTTACTGTGACTGGTGGTGACCAACAGTTACTGTGACTGGTGGTGACCAAGAGTTACTGTGACTGGTGGTCACCAACAGTTACTGTGACTGGTGGTCACCAAAAGTTACTGTGACTGGTGGTCATCAACAGTTACTGTGACTGGAGGTCACCATCAGTTACTGTGACTGGTGGTCACCAACAGTTACTGGGACTGGTGGTCACCAACAGTTACTGTCACTAGTGGTCACCAACAGTTACTGTGACTGGTGGTGACCAACAGTTACTGTGACTGGTGGTGGTCACCAACAGTTACTGTGACTAGTGGTGGTCACCAACAGTTACTGTGACTGGTGGTGGTCACTAAGAGTTACTGTGACTGGTGGTCACCAACATTTACTGTGACTGGTGGTCACCAACAGTTACTGTGACTGGTGGTGTCACCAACAGTTACTGTGACTGGTGGTCACCAACAGTTACTGTGACTGTTGTCACCAACATTTACTGTGACTGGAGGTCACCAATAGTTACTGTGACTGTTGGTCACCAACAGTTACTGTGACTGGTGGTCACCAACAGTTACTGTGACTGGTGGTCACCAACAGTTACTGTGACTGGTGGTGACCAACAGTTACTGTGACTAGTGGTGACCAACAGTTACTGTGACTGGTGGTCACCAACAGTTACTGTGACTGGTGGTCACCAACAGTTACTGTGACTGGTGTGTCACCAACAGTTACTGTGACTAGTGGTGGTCACCAACAGTTACTGTGACTGGTGGAGGTCACCAAGAGTTACTGTGACTGGTGGTGACCAACAGTTACTGTGACTGGTGGTGACCAAGAGTTACTGTGACTGGTGGTCACCAACAGTTACTGTGACTAGTGTCACCAAAAGTTACTGTGACTGGTGGTCACCAACAGTTACTGTGACTGGTGGTCACCAACAGTTACTGTGACTGGTGGTCACCAACAGTTACTGGGACTGGTGGTCACCAACAGTTACTGTGACTAGTGGTCACCAACAGTTACTGTGACTGGTGGTGACCAACAGTTACTGTGACTGGTGGAGGTCAAAAGTTACTGTGACTGGTGGTGACCAACAGTTACTGTGACTGGTGGTGACCACAGTTACTGTGACTGGTGGTCACCAACAGTTACTGTGACTGGTGGTCACCAAAGTTACTGTGACTGGTGGTCACCAACAGTTACTGTGACTGGTGGTCACCATCAGTTACTGTGACTGGTGGTCACCAACAGTTACTGTGACTGGTTGTGGTCACCAACAGTTCTGTGACTAGTGGTCACCAACAGTTACTGTGACTGGTGGTGTCACCAACAGTTACTGTGACTGGTGGTGACCAACAGTTACTGTGACTGGTGGTGACCAACAGTTACTGTGACGGGTGGTCACCAACAGTTACTGGACTGGTGGTGGTCACCAACAGTTACTGTGATGGTGGTGGTCACCAACAGTTACTGTGACTGGTGGTCACCAACAGTTACTGTGACTGGTGGTTACCAACAGTTACTGTGACTGGTGGTCACCAACAGTTACTGTGACTGGTGGTGACCAACAGTTACTGTGACTGGTGGTGGTCACCAACAATACTGTGACTGGTGGTCACCAACAGTTACTGTGACTGGTGGTCACCAACAGTTACTGTGACTGGTGGTGGTCACCAACAGTTACTGTGACTGGTGGTGGTCACCAACAGTTACTGTGACTGGTGGTCACCAACAGTTAAGTGACTGGTGGTCACCAACAGTTACTGTGACTGGTGGTCACCATAGTTACTGTGACTGGTTGTCACCAACAGTTACTGTGACTGGTGGTCACCAACAGTTACTGACTGGTGGTGACCAACAGTTACTGTGACTAGTGGTGACCAACAGTTACTGTACTGGTGGTCACCAACAGTTACTGTGAATGGTGGTGACCAACAGTTACTGTGACTAATGGTGACCAACAGTTACTGTGACTGGTGGTCACCAACAGTTACTGTGACTGTGGTGACCAACAGTTACTGTGACTGGTGGTCACCAACAGTTACTGTGACTGGTGTTGACCAACATTTACTGTGACTGGTGGTGACCAACAGTTACTGTGACTGGTGTTGACCAACAGTTACTGTGACTGGTGGTGACCAACAGTTACTGTGACTAATGGTGACCAACAGTTACTGTGTGGTCACCAACAGTTACTGTGACTGGTGGTGGTCACCAACAGTTCCTGTGACTGGTGTGGTCACCAACAGTTACTGTGACTGGTGGTCACCAACAGTTACTGTGACTGGTGGGACCAACAGTTACTGTGACTGGTGGTGACCAACAGTTACTGTGACTGGTGGTCACCAACAGTTACTGTGACTGTGGTCACCAACAGTTACTGTGACTGGTGGTCACCAACAGTTACTGTGACTGGTGGTCACCAACAGTTACTGTGACTGGTGTCACCAACAGTTACTGTGACTGGTGGTCACCAACAGTTACTGTCACTAGTGGTCACCAACAGTTACTGTGACTGGTGGTGACCAACAGTTACTGTGACTGGTGGAGGTCACCAAGAGTTACTGTGACTGGTGGTGACCAACAGTTACTGTGACTGGTGGTGACCAAGAGTTACTGTGACTAGTGGTCACCAACAGTTTCTGTACTGGTGGTCACCAAAAGTTACTGTGACTGGTGGTCATCAACAGTTACTGTGACTGGAGGTCACCATCAGTTACTGTGACTGGTGGTCACCAACAGTTACTGTGACTGGTTGTGGTCACCAACAGTTTCTGTCACTAGTGGTCACCAACAGTTACTGTGACTGGTGGTTGACCAACAGTTACTGTGACTGGTGGTGACCAACAGTTACTGTGACTAATGGTGACCAACAGTTACTGTGACTGGTGGTCACCAACAGTTACTATGACTGGTGGTGGTCACCAACAGTTCCTGTGAATGGTGGTGGTCACCAACAGTTAATGTGACTGGTGGTCACCAAAAGTTACTGTGACTGGTGGTTACCAACAGTTACTGTGACTGGTGGTCACCAACAGTTACTGTGACTGGTGGTGACCAACAGTTACTGTGATTGGTGGTGGTCACCAACAATCACTGTGACTGGTGGTGGTCACCAACAGTTACTGTGACTGGTGGTCACCAACATTTACTGTGACTGGCGGTGGTCACCAACAGTTACTGTGACTGGTGGTGGTCACCAACAGTTACTGTGACTGGTGGTCACCAACAGTTAAAGTGACTGGTGGTCACCAACAGTTTCTGTGACTGGTGGTCACCAATAGTTACTGTGACTGGTTGTCACCAACAGTTACTGTGACTGGTGGTCACCAACAGTTAATGTGACTGGTGGTGACCAACAGTTACTGTGACTAGTGGTGACCAACAGTTACTGTTACTGGTGGTCACCAACAGTTACTGTGAATGGTGGTGACCAACAGTTACTGTGACTAATGGTGACCAACAGTTACTGTGACTGGTGGTCACCAACAGTTACTGTGACTAGTGGTGACCAACAGTTACTGTGACTGGTGGTCACCAACAGTTACTGTGACTGGTGTTGACCAACAGTTACTGTGACTGGTGGTGACCAACAGTTACTGTGACTGGTGTTGACCAACAGTTACTGTGACTGGTGGTGACCAACAGTTACTGTGACTGGTGGTGACCAACAGTTACTGTGGTGGTCACGAACAGTTACTGTGACTGGTGGTGGTCACCAACAGTTCTGTGACTGGTGGTGGTCACCAACAGTTACTGTGACTGGTGGTGACCAACAGTTACTGTGACTGGTGGTGACCAACAGTTACTGTGACTGGTGGTGACCAACAGTTACTGTGACTGGTGGTCACCAACAGTTACTGTGACTAGTGGTCACCAACAGTTACTGTGACTGGTGGTCACCAACAGTTACTGTGACTGGAGGTCACCAACAGTTACTGTGACTGGTGGTCACCAACAGTTACTGTGACTGGTGGTCACCAACAGTTACTGTGACTGGTGGTCACCAACAGTTACTGTGACTGGTGGTGACCAACAGTTACTGTGACTGGTGGAGGTCACAACAGTTACTGTGACTGGTGGTGACCAACAGTTACTGTGACTGGTGGTGACCAACAGTTACTGTGACTAGTGGTCACCAACAGTTACTGTGACTGGTGGTCACCAAAAGTTACTGTGACTGGTGGTCACCAACAGTTACTGTGACTGGTGGTCACCAACAGTTACTGTGACTGGTGGTCACCAACAGTTACTGTGACTGGTGTGGTCACCAACAGTTACTGTGACTAGTGGTCACCAACAGTTACTGTGACTGGTGGTGGTCACCAACAGTTACTGTGACTGGTGGTGACCAACAGTTACTGTGACTGGTGGTGACCAACAGTTACTGTGACTGGTGGTGGTCACCAACAGTTACTGTGACTAGTGGTGGTCACCAACAGTTACTGTGACTGGTGGTGACCAACAGTTACTGTGACTGGTGGTCACCAACATTACTGTGACTGGTGGTGGTCACCAACAGTTACTGTGACTGGTGGTGGTCACAAACAGTTACTGTGACTGGTGGTCACCAACAGTTACTGTGACTGGTGGTCACCAACAGTTACTGTGACTGGTGGTCACCAACAGTTACTGTGACTGGTGGTCACCAACAGTTACTGTGACTGGAGGTCACCAACAGTTACTGTGACTGGTGGTCACCAACAGTTACTGTGACTGGTGGTGACCAACAGTTACTGTGACTAGTGGTGACCAACAGTTACTGTGACTGGTGGTCACCAACAGTTACTGTGACTGGTGGTCACCAACAGTTACTGTGACTGGTGGTGGTCACCAACAGTTAATGTGACTAGTGGTGGTCACCAATAGTTACTGTGACTGGTGGAGGTCACCAAGAGTTACTGTGACTGGTGGTGACCAACAGTTACTGTGACTGGTGGTGACCAACAGTTACTGTGACTGGTGGTCACCAACAGTTACTGTGACTGGTGGTCACCAAAAGTTACTGTGACTGGTGGTCATCAACAGTTACTGTGACTGGAGGTCACCAACAGTTACTGTGACTGGTGGTCACCAACAGTTACTGTGACTGGTGGTCACCAACAGTTACTGTCACTAGTGGTCACCAACAGTTACTGTGACTGGTGGTGACCAACAGTTACTGTGACTGGTGGTGGTCACCAACAGTTACTGTGACTGGTGGTCACCAACAGTTACTGTGACTGGTGGTGGTCACCAACAGTTACTGTGACTGGTGGTCACCAACAGTTACTGTGACTGGTGGTGGTCACCAACAGTTACTGTGACTGGTGGTGGTCACCAACAGTTACTGTGACTGGTGGTCACCAACAGTTACTGTGACTGTTGGTCACCAACATTTACTCTGACTGGAGGTCACCAATAGTTACTGTGACTGTTGGTCACCAACAGTTACTGTGACTGGTGGTCACCAACAGTTACTGTGACTGGTGGTCACCAACAGTTACTGTGACTGGTGGTGACCAACAGTTACTGTGACTAGTGGTGACCAACAGTTACTGTGACTGGTGGTCACCAACAGTTACTGTGACTGGTGGTCACCAACAGTTACTGTGACTGGTGGTCACCAACAGTTAATGTGACTAGTGGTGGTCACCAATAGTTACTGTGACTGGTGGAGGTCACCAAGAGTTACTGTGGCTGGTGGTGACCAACAGTTACTGTGACTGGTGGTGACCAACAGTTACTGTGACTGGTGGTCACCAACAGTTACTGTGACTGGTGGTCACCAAAAGTTACTGTGACTGGTGGTCACCAACAGTTACTGTGACTGGTGGTCACCAACAGTTACTGTGACTGGTGGTCACCAACAGTTACTGTGACTGGTGGTCACCAACAGTTACTGTCACTAGTGGTCACCAACAGTTACTGTGACTGGTGGTGACCAACAGTTACTGTGACTGTGGAGGTCACCAACAGTTACTGTGACTGGTGGTGACCAACAGTTACTGTGACTGGTGTGGACCAACAGTTACTGTGACTGGTGGTCACCAACAGTTACTGTAACTGGTGGTCACCAAAAGTTACTGTGACTGGTGGTCATCCAACAGTTACTGTGACTGGTGGTCACAACAGTTACTGTGACTGGTGGTCACCAACAGTTACTGTGACTGGTGTGGTCACCAACAGTTTACTGTGACTGGTGGTCACAACAGTTACTGTGACTGGTGGTGTCACCAACAGTTACTGTGACTGGTGGTCACAACAGTTACTGGACTAATGGGTGACCAACAGTTACTGTGACTGGTGGTCACCAACAGTTACTGTGACTGGTGGTGGTCACCAACAGTTACTGTGAATGGTGGTGGTCACCAACAGTTACTGTGACTGGTGGTCACCAACAGTTACTGTGACTGGTGGTCACCAACAGTTACTGTGACTGGTGGTCACCAACAGTTACTGTGACTGGTGGTGACCAACAGTTACTGTGACTGGTGGGGTCACCAACAGTTACTGTGACTGGTGGTGGTCACCAACAGTTACTGTGACTGGTGGTCACCAACAGTTACTGTGACTGGCGGTGGTCACCAACAGTTACTGTGACTGGTGGTCACCAACAGTTACTGTGACTGGTGGTCACCAACAGTTACTGTGGACTGGTGGTCACCAACAGTTTCTCTGACTGGTGGTCACCAACAGTTACTGTGACTGGTGGTCACCAACAGTTACTGTGACTGGTGGTCACCAACAGTTACTGTGACTGGTGGTGACCAACAGTTACTGTGACTGGTGGTGACCAACAGTTACTGTACTGGTGGTCACCAACAGTTACTGTGAATGGTGGTGACCAACAGTTACTGTGACTGGTGGTGACCAACAGTTACTGTGACTGGTGGTCACCAACAGTTACTGTGACTGGTGGTGACCAACAGTTACTGTGACTGGTGGTCACCAACAGTTACTGTGACTGGTGTTGACCAACAGTTACTGTGACTGGTGGGACCAACAGTTACTGTGACTGGTGGTGACCAACAGTTACTGTGACTGGTGGTGACCAACAGTTACTGTGACTGGTGGTGACCAACAGTTACTGTGGTGGTCACCAACAGTTACTGACTGGTGGTGGTCACCAACAGTTACTGTGACTGGTGGTGGTCACCAACAGTTACT